>JANSVA010000008.1:2965717-2979698 GCA_025504915.1 Erythroxylum reticulatum | reverse complement strand
AGACTTGTGTCATATTTTTGGAGATACTACTACAACTGGTGTGCATGCACATCCATCAACTAAATCTCCATCGAATAATACAGAAGAGAAACATGGAAACGATATTGATGAAGATTACTCGTATAATGAAAAAAAAGATCAAGATAAAGGTTCTTCGTCTACGAGAAAGAAGTCTCCTAAGAACAAGAAGGTAAAGAAGACACATTCTAATATTGTAGAAGAAACCTTACTTATATTTAATGAATAATAAAAAAGGATGAATGATTTAATTGGGAAAAAATTGAGGGAAACATTATCCACTGCAGAAAATAGATCTCAAAAGTCTAACATAATGATGGAATGTCTGAATTCTTTAAATGAATTGGGTGATGAGGGTGTGCAATATGGAAAAACTGTGAAGGCTTTAAATGATTATCCACTTTATAGGGATATTTTTTTGAAGATGACACAAACAAGACAGTTGGATTGGATTATGTCGCTTTAGTTATATTTTCATGTTATTGCATGTCGAATTTTTATTGATTTGATATTTTTATATTAAGCACTATTATGTATTTTGAACATTTTTAGTTTGTACTTTGTATGAATAGTTGGCTTAATTTTAAGTTTATATTTTGTATAAATATTTTTCTATATTTGATTAAACATAATTGGTTGAGTATTTATTAATTATTTAATGTTAACATTGTATATACATGGATTTCTTATCATATTTCGAATCAGATTCTAATGATGAATTGAAGAAGGTAATCATTATTTTTGTAACTACGGGAGATAACATATTTTTTCATTTACAAAAGCAACCATGCACTACTTCCGCTCTACTAGATCATGATTGGATATTAGAACTTTTGAATGAAAATCCTACAAGGATTTATGAAAACTTAAGAATGAAAAAGACAATCTTCTTGAGCATATGTGATGAGTTGAAGAGTTTAGGAGACTTAAAGGCAACAAATCATTTTGACTGTGGAGGAATAAGTAGCAATTTTCTTGATGATTACAGGGCATAGTGAGACAACTAGAGTTAATGCAGAACGCTTTCAACATTCAACCTAGATAATTTCGAAGTACTTTCGAAAAGTCTTATATGCAGTTAATCGTCTTGCAAAAAGAATTATTATTCCATCATCTTTTACTAATACACCTCCTAAGATTCAACATAATTCAAAATTCTTTCCATATTTTCAGATACATTCATATATTTAATTACTAATTTAATTATGTCCTTATGATTAAATTTTATTTTAATATATTTTTTAATTTTTAGGGTTGTATAGTAGCAATAGATGGTACACATATTGATACACATATTCCGACCAATGAACAAATACCATCTAGGGGCAAAAGAATTAATCTAACCCAAAATATTATGTGTTGTTGCTCATTTGACATGCGTTTTACATATGTAATAGCTGGATAGAAAAGTACTACAAATGACTCTCGAGTTCTTTTGGAAACAGTGACAAATCCAGCGAATCAATTTCTTATACCTCCACAAAGTATTATGTTATTTTAAATAAATATAGTAATTATGATTCATTTATAATATCTTTTTGTTAATATTATGTTCTTTCTATATTAGGTAAGTATTATTTGGTTGACTCGGGCTACATGAATATGCCTGGATTTCTTTCACCATATCGAGGTGAAAAAAATCATTTGCGAGATTATAGAGGCAAAGGAAGATCTCAAAATCCATAGGAATTATTTAACTACAGGCATTCTTTATTAAGAAATGTTATTGAAAGATATTTTGGCTTTCTAAAAGCAAGATTTTCTATACTTAAAACATGTCGAGTTATGATATGAAGAAACAAAAATGCATCGTTATTGCTTGTTGTGTTATACACAATTATATTAGAATGTATGGACAAAGTGATGAATTATTTGAAAGTTGTGTTAAAAATGAAGAATAAACTAGCGGAAGTGAAAATAAAGATCTAAGTTCTCAAGTGGAGTATAATACCACTCCAACAAAACTTCAAGATATATGTCTTGGAAGTGAGATAAAATTACTAGACAAATGTGGATTGATTATATTATTTCTAATTAATTTATTTTTCTTTTTATAAATGATAGTATCATTATATTTTCAAAAATTATAATATGATGGACATTTTTTTTATATAATTATGATGGACATATATTTTTTATTAGAAAAACTTAATATAAATTTTAATTTATGCAATTTTATTATATATAATTAATGTGAAATTTTTTTAATAATATAATATATTATATTATAATTATTACACATAATAGTATAATTAAAAATAAAATATGATAATAAAACCAAACATATTTTTTGTTTTTAATTTTTATTAAAAATCTCAACCAAACAAATTTTTATTTTCAATTTTTTTTCGTTTTTCTAAGGAAAAAACAGAAACTAAAAACAGGAAATAAAAACTAAAAATAAACATCAAAAGAACAGAAATAAAACCAAACAGCTCCTAAATAAGACAAAGGTTTTCGTAAGAAAGTTGTTCAAGATGAAAGTAATTAATCTGCGGCACCATCAAGTAATTGATACTTGACAATATTTGATTTATTCTTAATTTCACGCCCTCCTTCACAACTTGGTCTCACGAAAATATAATTACTACGTCCACATACTGACTAAGCACTCGGCTTATCAGTTGATTGCAGATATTAATTTGGTAAACTATTTGTTCAACAGTCACAATAGGCATTACTGGTTATGATATACGACAATGGAACTTGAGACGCATTAAATGGATCTATCTAATCTTTAACAATTCTCTCTTTGCTTTGGGTTTATTAGTCAGATAAATAACGATGTGACAAAAACATGTCCAGATCATTCCCTGAATTCATCTCTATATCATCACTTCACAAAATACTTACAAAGCTTATTAGGAAAACCATGTAAAGGATGAAAGAAGTGCACAATTGCATCCAGAACTTACTGGATTGAAGTGGAGATAATCCCACAACATTAACAAAAGGGTAACATATATGTAAGAAAATCAAGTCATTCCTTGTTAACAAAAAGAGCTAGTGCCCTCAACAAAGTTTTAACACTTATAAGTCACTGACAATAATATAACAATACTCGAAAAAAAAACAAAGGACGATTAAGAAGGCACCCAACAAAACCTTTCCCCTACATGACTAACAGTAATTCACCATTCTCTCGAGCTTTACTTATCAGACGAGTTGGGTCCTCTCTTCTTGCCGAATCCAACAACTGCATTATGAAAGAAAACAAAAAAAACGTTAATCCACCATCAACATCGAGGATCAACCATTATGACAACGCGTTTCCAAGAACTGTAAAAAGTGCTCAAAACCTAATCTGCAAGCATCGTACGATTAAAGATAAATTGTACATAAATCACGAGTGTGTGATGAAGGGGGTGTAAATGTCTAAACCATAACTTAACCTGTGAAGATAACAATGTATCTCCCTCTGAGATTATCATGAAATTCGCATTCAATTTCTCAAAATCAGAAAACCAATTAATTTAGTCATACTATCCTTAACGTATACATCGTAGTTCAAAAACCATAACTATTTTGCAACCGGTATCTACAAATAGAAAATATTGCGACGTAAAGAAATCAACAAGAGCAATCTAAAGAGCAAAGCACAATTCCCCATGTGAATAGATTATACTCAAATCGATAATTAAATTAATCAGAGTTTCGATCTAGAACTAAAAAACACGTAAAATAAAAAGAAGCTTACCGGCGGTGACAAATCGGCGGTTGTATTGCATCCTCTTGTGAGCACGGCCGCGAGGCTTCTTCTTCTTATCTTGCTTAGCTACTTTAGGAGTTTGGCCTCTCACCTTTCCAGCGCGAGCCAACGATCCGTGAACTTTACCCATGTCTTCTTGTTGGTGCGGCTTTAAGTTAGGGTTCTTCTGCAGCGTCTCTTATAGCTAGGATTAGGTTATTATATTTATATAAACAGTAGCTGAGGCGTGGACCGATTTCTGTGTGGGCTCTTATCGGGCTTACTTTTGCACATATTTCATTCCAAGTTATAAATTTCGTGATTTTGTAAAAAATAATTAATAATTGTTTGAATTTAATTTGATTTATTAAGTGATAAAATTTTAAAACCTAATATATAAGCAATTAATTATATGCTTAAAAATAAAAATATGATATAATTTAATTTATTAAAAATTATTTAAATATATAATTTTTTAAATAATTTTTTAAAATAAAAATATATTGTTGTCCCCTCTCCTCGTATTTGTTATCCTTAGTTATAGAGGTTTTCAATTATGTAAATAAAATCATTAAATGGTAATTATTTTAAAGTTATGGTACATTTTGTTGTAACATTTTAAAAATTGAATCTAAAGTTAAACAGGTAAGATAAAAAAATTTAAGTTTTAGAAGATTTAACCGGTATTAAACTATTACAACAAAAATAACGCTCAGTATAAATCTCGCTGATATTCGAGACCTTGAGAAGTTCAACATTACATACCCTTACCCCAATAATAATAATATAAGATCGATAAATATTGAATAAAATTAAAGAATTTTTACTTATCGATGAATTTAAAGTGTAATTAAAAAAGAGATTCTTAACTAAATATTTATTTATTTATTTTCAATTTTTTGATTAAATCAAATAAATCGACCAGGTAAATGACATTTTTTATTGAAGTTAAGAACTTAATTTTTTAAAGTCAACAGATTGCATTAGCTGTTAGATGATTCTATCAACAGTTATCTAATAGCTAATTATATCAGTTGATTTGACTATCGGATAATATTAATTATTTATTAAACATGTTTTCTAAAATTAGCTAAAATGACTTATAAGGGTATGCTTTAAAAATTTTATAAAGGCATGAATATTATATTTTTAGTATTTCGATGAATATTCTTATAAGAATTTAAATTTTAGATATTTAATGTAACATCCCATGTTCGGGGCTATACCCCAGAATAGTAAATTGAGTGTATTGTGAGAAATTAGAAGTGCATTTATGCTCATGCATCATTGTATATTCATACACATATGAATATTTATTTTTGATACATTAAAATAATTATACATGTATTCATTGACATTTTTCGGGTATAATTAATTTTAAAATGCGATTAAAATGTGAATTGTGGATTATTTATGTTAAAATTTTATTTGGAGACTATTAGTATTATTTCAAAATTTTTGGTGAATTTTAGAAAATTTCTAAAAATTTGGAGTGTTTTTGAACTATGAAAAATATTAAAATAACGGACCAATTTCATTGTGACATGTGGCAGCTTTAAATATTTGACATGTAGTACTTATATATAGATGACAAATGACCCACATGTAATGGGGTCATGTGTCACTGAGATATTAAAGCACGTAATCATGAGTTGTGAAACGCAAAATTCTGTAACTCTTTGATTGTTCTTCAATTTTACTTTGTTCTTCACCAAACCGTGACCTTCACTCTCACTGTTGGTGATTCTTCTAAAAATAAAGTAAGTGACGTTTTAAGTTTCTGGGTTCTGTGAATGAGTTTGATGATGTTTTACGGTTTATAAATGAATGCATGCATGTGTTGTGTGTGAAGCGATTAGGTGAAAGTGACGGTAAGATGAGTTATATGAATGTGTGAATTTGAGTTTGTGCAGAAAGTGTTTATAAGATTGTGAGAATTGAGTTTAACGAGAATATGAAATGTGGATAACTGCCAAAAAAAAGAGGGTAAATAGGTTCTATGTTTTGTTGGATTGAATGGAATTATGATAAGTCCAGGAAATGATGTAAACAAATGTAGAAGGTGATGAACAGTCCTGTGTAATTCCTGGTTTTGATACTTGTAATTAATCTTGCATTTTGAGTTATTTTTAAGTAAGGTGAGTTAGAATGGGAGTGGCAATGTAGAAAATATAAGTTAAAAATTGTGTAAAAGAATGTGGAAAAATGCATTAGATAAATGTAAGATAGAAAAATGAAACCATGCAGAGGGTATGGAATTTGCGTGAATAGTAATATGCGGTTTTTGAATGATTATATTGAATTTTGGAATTTTGATTTGTTTGATTTGTGATGAGCTTAAATGGAAGAAGAAGAGTTGGTTTTAAGTGTCATATGTGTTAATTGAATAAGATAGAAGTGAGAAAATCGAGAAAAATGGAAGAAGATGAAGACTGCGCTTTAGAGAGAGAAGGGAAGAGGAGCTGCACCCGAAGGTTTTTCCAAAATCGAACTGTGTTGATTCTTTTAGCTACAACTTTGTCATCCAATGTCTAAATGACTTGAAACTTGAACCAATAGACTCCTAAGACATTGTTCTTTCTCTCTATAAAAATTTAGTGCCATCTGAATTTGTTCAAATAGATTTGATTAATGGATTTAGGATGAAAGTGAGAAAATGCGCTGGAATGTTATGAACTGGAGAATTTTTACTGAACATGCTTTGGTATTTTGATTATATCTTCATCTGTAGATTTCTAAATGAGTTGATTCTTGATTCAAATTAAACTTGAGACATATTTCTTCAACTTTATTGAGAAATCGAATTTTAATTCTGTCTCTAAGACTTTCAAAATTGGCATGAAATTGAGCTTTAGCTTAGGCTGTAGCACTACCAAGGATAGAAATCATGTAATGTTATTATTGAATAAACTGTATTGATGTAGGGAGAATTAGACTAAGGTGTCTTCACCAAAGTTGTAGCTTATTCTCTTAGCTTTAAATTGGTATAAATTTTGTAATTTTTGGATCTTAAAATTGACAGATATAAGTTGTACAACTTGAATGAATGATCTTGCACTAACCCAAATTTCAAATGTACTCAGTATGTGGTATTGGAAGCATAACTCATAACATAATGAACCAAATTGAATGATTTTAGTGTCATTAGAAACTTAAGACACAGAGAAACAATTTTCTAGGAGAAAGTGTTATAGAAATACATCATTTTCTTGCTATTATTGATTATGCAAAGTTAACCCAAATGGGATGCTTTCAGTAAAAGTTGGAGTAATAAATGAGTGTGTGAATAGTGAATGAGTGTGTGAATTTTGACACTATTGGAGTACATCAATTTATTATAGAAATATACCCGAAAATTTGTTATTGCGCATGCATTATACATGATACATTTATACATGTGTTTACTCAATTGCATAAGCAATACAGTAATGTGAAATTATGTTAATGTATATAGGAGAGCAAGTAGAGCGACTATATCTTAATATTGCTGGAACATCAAGGCAATAGGCTTAAGGAGGCAATTGTGAGTAACCTAAGATGGTCTCACTTTAATTTGATATGATATTACTGATTTGAATTTGATATATGATGAATGTGTACTGATTATGTACTGAATTCTAGACAATACTTGTCTGAGGCGTTTGATGCATGTGATTATCATTGGAAGTGCTATTTGTGTGGGAATGAGACTGCCTAAATGATTTTCAACCAAAAGTGCCTAAATGTTATGATTGATTGTATTGACTGAGATAACGTAAATGAAAGTGATTGATTGTATTGAATGAATTATAACATGCATTCCATTTCAATACATGTAATATAAAGGCAGTAGTGACTGGTGTTGCTACTGACTGAGACTGCTACTGAACAGAGTTTAAAGCTCAAATATATATGGTTAAAGCCTAAGGCTCACCGTGATCAATAAGCCCGGTGATACGGGACATTGAAAAAGGACACAGTCACAACAATGTAAAAACGAATGTGAGTCTCATATATATAGCATTCAGATATGATATGTAAAGCTGTAAGAATGTTATATGTTTAAATACATGGTATTAAACCAATATTGATCTTGAATGATATTGTATTTACGTATAATGAAGTGTAATTTGATTTAATTATTTGTCTGAAATTACAATTTGTTTGTGATAGAACTTGGTGCTAATCAAGTTGAAATGATATGTTTATAATTGAATGTGTTTTATAACATGAGTGAACCATCGAGGATGATTTCTCTACTGAATTCGCAAAACTCATCAAAATTATACCATTATTAATTTCAGGTTCGAGCTTGAGACAACCTAGCTTCTAAAACTCCATAGAGGCATATTTTGTGCAACTTTGACGATCAATCATGACTTAAAGGTCAATTAGCTGGGAAATGAAGACATAGTATGTTATTATCTTTTGTTATTCCTCATGTTTGTAGCGCACTGTGTAGACTGAACTATTATTCTTATAGGATGGTATTAAATAAACTTGGATGTTGAACTTAAAACTACAATGTACATTATGATTATGATATAAAATGAGGAAATTTTAATTATGATGTCATGTAATAAAGTGAAAGTGAGATAGTTAACATGTCACTTTTGTCAGGTATATACATTTGTGACTGAATGGCGCACATGTAGGTGTCAGATGAGAGTGGGGTGTTACGTTTAATTTTACAAAAATAAAGTTTATAATTTTAATAAAAATAAAAAAATAATAATCTAACATTAAATTCTCTATTAATATGAATGGTGCAGCGAGTTATACCATATTATTATTATTTATAATATATATAATTATATTTAATAAATTTAAAATATTTATAATTATAATATAACACACACGATATTTAGTGGTTATGTACTAAAATATTAATTTAATATAATTTTTATATTTAAAATTTTAATATTATGATAATTTTAAATATAAACTAATATTAAAAAATTAAATAAATATTAAAAAATTTAATTAACAACTTTATTATATTCTTTCTCGAACTTTAAAACTTTAAATCGAACTTATTAGATTAAATAAAATAACCTTTCAGAGAACCCCATTTTTAGTCATTGCACCGTATGCACGAGCAAGCAGAGCGAACAACAGGGGATCATGGTGATAAAGAAGCTGACAAAAAATTGGCGAAATTATCGTGACCAAGATCTCTCTCTTCCAACTCGGGACGATGAAGATTTTCGTCCCATGGACGTCCACGGTCTCTCGCGTCTTCCTTAGATTCGATTTTTCAAAAATCAAAGCAGTAAGTGCACTTACAATCTGTTTTTGTTTTCCCCAACCTTGCAGACCAAGAAGAGTTAGTTCGATCGCTTGAGAAGGCACAAGCACATCAATCTCTTACATGGAGGGTAAATTTTGTAATCATATATTCTTCTTTTATCATTTGAAGCCAGAAATCCGAGTGGGTCCTTCTAAATATCTACGCTTTGATTTATTGGTAGATAGTGTTTGCTGGACTTCTCTCTTGCTACGCTGCCTTTCTTCTATACTCCATCTTCCGCCAAGCAACGTCTCCATGGGAATTGGTATCAACTTTTGAATTAATACACGTTTCCCTTGCATATTTATTTTCCGAAAAGATTGACACTTGAAATTTCTTATGAGTATCAGGAAGCAAAGCATTCGTTGCCCATTAAGGCTTTTAAGCATATTTGCATTAGTAAGTGGCGTTTCATGGGGCTGAAAAGCTACATGCTGGCGTAAGACAGTTTGTAATCTTAAGTTGAAATTCATATGTTGACTTTCTCGGGAAGGCTAAAGTTATGATAGCTGAATTTCATTTTGATCGTATTTATTCACAAAGACATGATTTTTACTGCAACTAAGTTGGAAGTAATGATTTTAGAGCAAGCATTTTGGATATTTAACTAACTTTGTTTGATTTGTTAAACGGTGAGACATCTATAACTTATGTTTCTATTGATTAACAGAGGTATCATGCTTACTTCATGGAAGATATGGATTCCTGGATGGTAGTATCCGCAGGTTCTTTTCTTTGATCCTTACTATGTTTTCTTGTGCTCTTCATTGGCTGACGATGTTTGGCCCCACGATGCATACTTGGGGGTGTTACTTGGATGAAAGTTTTGAACTTGAGGTTTTGATCCCTCCAAAATTTCTAAAATATTTATTATCTTAATAGGATATAGTTATCTGGTGTTCAGCTGCGAATAAATGAGAATGGATTCACCACTTTCATTTATTCAATGTCATCACTTTCTTGAATTTAGTTTTTAATGCTTAGATGTAAGAGAAATCCAGTATGCTCAGCGTGAGGCATGTCCTTTGATGTTATCCTTAGGTGGCTCTTTTCTTGTTCTTGTTCTATAAAGCCTAGAACTAAATTATCAATTTGCATAAGAAATTGTTTCTTATGGTTGTAGCATGTAACTGAAAGGCTTTTTTTCCCTATTGTAGCTCCTTAAAAGCCTAAGGACTAATCTTATCTATTGCTGGCTTGCTGTATCTAGGATTTAAGGACCTGCGATCTCGTACTCCTATTTAAATTGCTGCTGTTGCTATGTAATATAAGATTTACCATTTCACTAAGTTGTGATCATTTAACAGATTGGGTAGCTGTTTTAACATGCTCAGTCGCCATCATAGGGCTACTACGTGATTCCGTGTATCGCAGGCATTATATTTTGTATTCATGCGTTGTTGGGCTGGTGCTGGCTGTTTTCTGGCTGCATTACATGCTGAGGTATGTAGGAAGTGTAGAGTGCCTAGGAAATCTACATATGAGAATAGTTTTGGGGTTTGTGTTTACAAATGGAAATCCTGTGAAATGACATTTAATAGAGTTGGTTTTTCCTTTAGCTTCCATGTTCTTGTAGTTTTTGTATTCTTCTAATTGAAACTTTTTACGTCAAATAAATGGAAGCACTTTGATCTTGGCCTGCCTGTTGTACTAATCTGATCGAATTTGAAATAGGCTGCCAAGATTTCGGTGGGATGTCATCTGGCTTCCATTTGGGCCGATTAGGTGAGTTGTGCTTCCTCGTCTTTCTTTCTGTCTACAAGCATAGAACTGAGGCTTAACTTCAACTGCATCTGAAACTGCAGTGGCGCTGGCATTTGCCTTTACGTGGATCATCTACTTACCGAGTCATCAGAAGAAGTGAGGAAACTTAGAGGGTATATGTATGCGTTTAAAACCACCTAAAAGTTATATTACCGCTTCTACAAACTGATGGTAATAGTTTAGTCTAGTGTGATCTCGCTACCTAAAACTCGGGATCACAGCATTTTTCCTGTCTTTCTTACATAGCTGATGTTCGAATTTTTGGGAATGTGAAGTTGAGATCAACTGGTTGCAGGTTATAAAGTTGTAGATAGACTCGTTGAAGAGTGTTCTAACGAGTTATTTATATCGTTTTCGTAAAACAGTACCATCGTCTCCCATATAAAAGATTCTCCCAACTTCCATGAAAATTGCTTAAGAGAATATCCTGTTGCTTGCTGCATGTGTCGACAACACTTAAACACCTAAAATGCACAAGGCAGGCATACCGAGATTTCCTTGACAAACAAAATCACTCTAATCCAGAGAGGAGGGCGACAAAGGTAAAAATGTAAAGAACCTGGTAAAAGAGAATCTTTATAACCTGTGGATAAAGGCTTGATATGGCAAAATGGTGAATGCCAATCTGATAATTCTAACACAAAATCACAAGTCTGGAAAAGTACAAATCTATCTTAAAACAGTCAACATTTATCACAACTCTTAGTTTAATTTTTGCATCTATACCCACACTTCAACATCCAGAACTCAAGTATCAATCATCATCTTCAATGGCCTTGGTGCCTAGGCCCCTAAGCCCTTCTGGTGGGATTTCTGCAACAGTAACAAGAGAGTAGAGCTCTTCCTTTGCATCTTCATCATCATTCCTTTTTCGAGCAATACGAACCCTTACCCTCCTCGGCACGCTCCTTATCCCCCTACTCCAAATGTGCTTGTTCAACTTGACGTCCACCCTCACATCAGTAGTACCCATAGCCTTCTGAGCGAACTTCCTGATCTCCTTTATGGCTTTAGGTGCCTTCTTCTTGAAGGTGCTGTGTTTAGAAAACTTAAATAGACATTCAATAATTTACAAGCTTTTAACACAATATAACAAAATTTCTAGGCTCAGAATCAGACAATAGCATGAACAAAAGTTTACAACAGTATTCAAACGATGCTCTTACATATTATCTTCAGCCCTCTTACTCGACATTATGCTACCGACTCATACCTGAACAAAACACTCACTCTATTCATGCCCCGCCAAGTATCAACTAACAACAACCCACAGTGCTTTCGTGTAATATGTCTTTGAACATTCTATGGAATTTCTATATTGAAGGAACCTACTTTAGTTCACAGTTAACCAATCAAAAACTACAACTTGTCAATCTTAAACTCAAACAAGCTTAATAACACAACTATGGTCAAAAATAGAAGAACAGGGGAAAAGCCCATTACCAAATGCAATCTCAATAGACCCAAAGGTAAATAGAAGGAGACCCAAATGGATTAAGATCAATGGACAAGAACAAAAATGAGAAAATGGGAGAGTAGTAGAAATACCAGCCATGTAAACGCTTGTGGAGGTTGATTGTATACTCTCTCGTGACCACCTCCTCCTTTCTACCCTTCGTTTTCTCCACCATGTTTCGTTTTCCTTTTCTGTTTCAACAAACACTGACCTGCATCCACATCAATTTTTACATTAAAGAAAAGATGCTCAATGGCCATTTTATGAGTACCCAGATAGGGCAGCTAGCACCAGAAAACCATTAGAGCAATGACTAGAAACAGATCGTACCTGGATGTTCGTAGGAATTGAGAACCAGAGACAAAATGTCGTAATATGGGGTACAATAAAAACCCTAACTTCGTTGAAGTAGTGAATTGTCTCTACCACTTAATGTCGATTTTACCCCTCTCGTTATAGTGGTTGTTTGTTGGGCCCGTTTATGTGGCCCAACTCTCTAAACCACTCTGCCACTCGACCTTATGTGCATTTAATGTTTTTAGTTGAAACTATAATTTATTTATATAATTTAATAGTTTTCAGACTATAATTTATTAAAAATTAATAAAGGTTTTTAGAAAATTCTTTAATCATTAATATTTTTAAAATTTTTAAAAATCTTTCTCTTATATTTTTTAAATAAAAACAAAAATATAGACAACGTAAATATCGTAACAAAAATAAAATAAAATAAAATATAAAAATATTACATTTATAATTACCTATATAACAATTTAATTTAATTTTTTAATTTAAATTAAATTAATAATTTATTACAATTGCTTTAAATTATTAATTTAATTTATATTTTATTGATTTGCAAGCAATTAAAAACTCTAAAGTCTCCGAACACAACTCAGGGTTTTATAATGATCGACTAACAAACCAGACAAGTCAGGGTTTGCTTCAGAACTGTCTACGGAATCCTTGGCGGTCTTTGAGGAAGGAGCTCAACACTTCAATGCTAATTCTCAACTCCTCTCTTCACCATCAACCACCCGCTTTGAACTTCCAATTTCTCCGTCGACAACCCTTCACTACTTCATTCCCGGTCGTGGCAATACCTAGTCCCGCCTATGCACGTACCGACGTCTCACTTTGCGCTGCTAAAGAAAATAGCTCACAGTATGTGGAGGTAGAGACTGAAGAAGGTGAAGGAAAATACGGTAATCGTAGTAATGAGGGTTTCGAAGGACAATTTTCTTGGCAGGGGAGTTCCGGAAGGAGAGAAGGAGAAATTAATTATGATAAAGATCCTGAATTCGCTGAAATTCTAGGGAGTTGTCTTGAAGACCCGCAAAAAGCGCGCTCCAAAGTGAGCTCACTTGGTGTTTTCTTATACTGTCCTTTGTCATTGCCTCTACTTTCTGATAATGCCAATTGGTTTCCACTCGTTCTGGGTTTTATTTTATTGTTCAAGTTATTACACAATGACGATGTTTTTCTTCAGTTCTGGTTTTGGTGTTACTTAGAAATGCGAAGAGCACTATACTTCTTGTTTGAACACTGAGTTCCTTTTTTATAATTTATTTTCTGGTTTCAATTGATGGAGGTAATGTTTTTGTAGATGGAGGAGAGACTGAGGAGAAAAAGGAACAAAGTTGTACATACAAAGACGGGTTCTGCTACGCCAATGAAAGTTAAATTCAACAAGTAAGTTGCTCGTATGCGTCTAGATAGTATACTGCATTTTGTGAACTTAAATGTTAAGCATTAAAGCTCCCATATCTTTCTTTTTGTTTTGGGG
>JANSVA010000008.1:2949616-2959638 GCA_025504915.1 Erythroxylum reticulatum | reverse complement strand
TTCCGTCCTATACCCAAACAACACCAAAAAAGGCTAAGACTTGCAAGAAGCACTATTTCAACTTGAAATAAACTTCACTTATTCACACTAACGATATGAGAGGGAAAATCAAAATCAAAGAAATAAAGCATCCACCAGTCCTACCCAAGTAAATATTAATGCACTGGTTGGGGTCAGTTCCAGTATCTGCGTCAAAAGAAAACAATATAACAACATACAGTGAGTAAAGGCTCCAAATTTTAGGAGAAATGAACAGAAAAATCACAAGGAATCACCCCTATATAGTTAAAGAAGTAAGCTTAATAAAACTAACCAACGTTGGAGAAGCCGACGCGTCGTCGTTTCTTCGGCTCGGCAACGGGACCGGCTGTGCCCATTTGTTTTTTCTTTCTGGTGAGATTTAGGGTTTCGAGAGCGCGAAAATGGAAGATAGGCGGGAAATTATAGAGTACGAAAGAGGATAGCTTAGTCGTTATATATATCCTTATACTCGCCCGTGAAGTTGACTGAGGTTACAAATTGGGCTGTACTCTGTGACGGCCCAGTAATAAATCCTCCCACCATTATGTACAAAATCAATGTATGAGTTAAATCCGCTGATCTTTTCCAATTTCACATATTATAAAAATACTTCTTAATTTTTAAAATTATCCATAATTCGTATATAATTTTAATTTTATAATATCAACTTCATTAAAAAATTTAATTATAAACTCCAAAGTAACATTATTTTTTATATATGATAATATATGATATAACGCCATGTCACTTTGAAATTCATAATTAGGGTTTATAATTGAAGGTGACAAATAAAGAGTTTTTTATTTTTAAATAGAAGAATTACAGTAGTTATTATTTGAATTCATATTGAGTAAATATTTAAATTAACATAATAATTTGTAAATTACGTGAACTAGGTATTTTGTATTACCTAAGCTCGATCAAGAAAACGTAAATAGAGCGATTAAAAAATTTGAATTTTTGACATCATGATCTTCGCTCAATGTTTTACATTTAATTTTGCAAATTACAAATAAGAGAATAAAATAAAATTAAATAATATATTATTTTTAATCAATTAAATCATTCTTTTTCTTAACAAGTATTTACACATAATTAAAACGAGTTCGGATCTTCTGTCAATTTTATAGTGTTTTATTCTGTCCCATAAAATCTCAGTCATTTATTTATGTGAGTTCTGCGTAGGTATCGCATAAATGAATAATTAAAATTTATAAAACATAATAAGATAACATAAAAATGGACCTGTCTAAATTAAAACTATGTTTTAAACAATAAGAATGTGGTACATTAGAAGTTAATTATATGTAATTTCTGCATTTATTCTTCTTCTTTTTTTCACATGACTTTTTTGAGTGAAATCTGCAGCTTGAGAGCAATCCTCGCACTTCAAGCCTCCAAATGAAACAGATCATAAAATACGCCTGCAGATTGTGATTCCATCACCGACTGGAACATGAGAAATTTGGATACGAGAATCAGCGGCCAGCATTCTGTTAAGTTCTATTGTAAGTTCTCTACCCAGTTTCATGAACTCCGGTGTACAATCCTCAGGTCTAGCCACCGTGCCTCCCCACAGAGTATTGTCATACACAAACGTCCCACCAACCTTCACTAACTTCAGTAGCCTCTCGTGATAGTACCAGTAATTTACTTTGTCAGCATCAATAAAAGCAAAATCAAAGCTGCCTTCATTTCCAGGCTACAAGACAAGTAAAATGTTATCCAAATTTTTTTAAAAAAATTCCAAGTTTGAAGGGTGATGAAGATACATAAAGAAAGCTCTCCTTACATATTTAAGTAGCTCATCAAGAACTGTTAGTGCCTCTGATTCTATGAAGTTTATCTTGTGTTCAACACCAGCCTTTTGTATAATGGGCAGTCCTATCTTGTAAGCCTCACGATCCACATCTATGGCTGTGATCTGCAGTGAAATTTGCAGATTAAGCGATTGATTGTCTACAAGAGAAATTGCAGAAACAGACACAAAGCTAGAGCAAACAGATAGGCACCTTGCCATCTTCAGGGATTGAGAGAGCTGTAAGGAGAAGAGAATAACCAGTGAAAACACCTATTTCAAGTGTGTTCTTGGCATCTGTTAGCTTCAAGAGCATAGCCAGCAACTGAGCTGCATCTGGTGCAGTCGCCATCACAGCTCTGTATACATATATATAGTTAACAAAAGCTATAGAGCACGCATGGAGCTTGCGTGAAAAATGAACAACGGAGATGGAAGAAGAAATACTTTGGATGGCTAGCAGTTAGAGTCCTGATCTCTCTGAGACATTCTGGTTCACGAGGGAAGACACTAGTCTCCAGCAGATACTAATATAAGACGTCCCATAAAAAGACATTTCACCAAGACCTGAGAGCAAGAACTGAACAAACAACGAAACAAAACAGGAGACAGGTATAGTTACCTCGTATAATGCTTCGCTCTCTAATAACGCCACCTTCTTAACGTCCTTTCCCATTCCACTTCCTCAGATTAACTCTACAGAAAGAAAAATCCCATATGACAAACAGTAATAACCTGACCAAACTTGATGAACTGTACAAAAAAAGATCATGTTTTTCTTTGTGCGTCCTTTTGACGTGTCTTCCACCTTAATAGTAATCACTTTGACAAAACTTAAACTTCGTAAAAAAAACAGCATTTTATCCTTTGGATGTCCTTTTGACGTGTCTTCCACCTTTGGGATTGCTTTTTAATCATTGCGGTTCGCATGGATTATCTTTAACTCCGGTGTTCCAAGTTTGGAAAGGGCCTTCCAAGTTCTAACTAAAATCTCCGCCGTGCGATGCAACACGGTCTAAATCATTCGGACGGCCCCTACCCAAGACTGCAAAAGCTCCAGAGCAGATACCCCATAACATGGCTTAAGGCTTCTTAGACGCTACTTGAGGTTCACGTCACCCCTGCTTTGCACTCCTGTCCACGTCCTCGTCTTTTTCTTTTTCGTCTCTTCCGTTTTGTACTGTTAAAGAAGTTTATACTTCCATTTTGTATAAGAAAATTTGTCAAAAATAAAAAAAAATGTTTCTACCAAAATTTAGTGCACAAAAACGTTGTCGTTTGGGGCAGTGCCCAAATCAGAAAACAACACCAAGCGGTAGCACTTAGCATTTAACCAAACATTGTCATCTAATAATGAAGTGAGACAAAAGAAAGAAAACTATAGATGATATCAATAGCTTTCAATTGTCCAATATCAAGAGGGTAATATAGCATGTAACTACAATATAGTATGCAGAAAAGCTTTCAGTTGTCTAATATTCAGGGTTTTATATAGGATTACGGTAATGAAACTTAGACATGTTTTATTCATTCAGCTATTTTTTTCCGACCGAACAAGGCCTTAATCTACTTGGATGTTGTGCAAGATAAAGTTCACGTAGATATCAACGAAGAAGAGAACAGTCCAACTCCAAAATAATCAACGGCTGATCCCAAAATCTGCAGTCGTCGACTGCTCGAGGCTCTTCACCATCACAGAGGTTTTTGTATGTAGTTACGCCTAGTCCTGTGTCACAGCATGTACGGGAAATTACCTCCTAACTACTGGTCTCTCTTGTTTAATCGGAGAACTTGAAACCATCTCTTTCTTCTTCGTGTAAAGACGCTTCATTGGTGCTTTTAAGGGTGATTTGTTGACTCTCTTCTTGCTCATTGCCTCTTCTCTTATCTACGTTACAGTGGTAGTGGATGTAGCTGAACGTTAGAATTGTTTTTACCTCATTTGCTGATACAAGCAAACTTAGCACTGAAAATGATGTCTTCAGAGATCGCGTGATCCTGTCAGAGATTGCAGGAAAGTCGTTGAAGGCAAAGGCTTTAGTTTTACGGCAACAAATCTTGAGCAGTCCCTGCGTTTTCTGACACCTCCGTCCCGGAGGCAGAGACGATGGGTATAAAGCAGTGGGAAGATTGTTGGATCATCTTCACGTTGACGGGCGGTTTATGTGGTTAAGAGTTCAAAGGCACTGCCTGCAACTTTTCATGGTTTCATTTCACTTCTGATGCTAGTTTGAGCGGATCGAAACCCAGCAAAACTCGGAAAGAGAGGAATTAAGAAACAAAAATCAAATGTTCCGGTTACTGGTATTTATCCCCAACCCCTTGAACTAGAAGTTCGAGTCCTGTCAAACCAAAAGCAGGAGTTCTTCCATCACACAACCACTCATTCCAAAAGGACAGAAAAACCTTATTCCTTCACACGCAATCCACTCGACGTAACAAAACATGAATTTTAATATAAAAAATCCAGGACCATTAAACATTAGCAATTTATTAACTCATTTAAAATGCATAAGAGATGTACAGCTATCCTGAAGAACGTGGATATATAAGTGTCTTCCATCGCAATAATGAGAAAACTATGAACAGCCAAATATGTCACTAGTAAAATCTTTTTGTTCCACTTGCTCTTTAGGATTCCTATAATGCACAATCAAAATAATAATAAACCATAAGAATTACGCAATAGTTATCTTCTCCTGTACCGTAGTTATTGTCGATTCTGCCGGAGCGACAGTAGGTGTGCTGCAAAAGTGTCGTAGTCTGGAAGTTTTGGATGAACATGACTGGCTTTGTTGGAAGTAACATCAGAGGAACTGGTAGTCCTTGAAACTTGAGCACTACCCGAGGTTGCCGTCTTAGGGGGATGATTGGATGTTTGTTCATTTGCTGATGATTTTTTAGACTCTAGAGCTGGCTTATAATCTGTTTGCTCTCGTGGTCTAGGCTGATCAGAACTTCTCAAAAAGTTTGAGCTGTTGGACTTGGATGACGGAGTTTGTTGAGCACTGGCAGCATATGTAGTCCTTGACGATGAGTTCTTACTAGAAGACCTCTCAGATTGAATTGGCTCTGAACCTGAATGTTCTACTGATCTTTCCTGATCATGATTTCCCCAATAAATTGAACTCTTGGCTCGAGATTCTGGTTTTCCTAGAATCTCATTATCATAGGAATTATAGGATTGTGTTTTTCTTTCTACAGCGTAGACTGAAGTTGGTGAAGATTTCAAAGGTACTGATGTCTTTGAATAAGAAGTCCTGTTACTATCCAAGGGTAACTTTTTCGTCCGTCGAGAAAATCCCACATTGGAATGAGTCTTGGCAGCTGCTTCTCTAGGAAGATCCTCCTCAGAATCACTATTGTCGAGGTTGGAATAGGTTACTGCATTAAATGTTTTGTTCTTTTCAACATCTGCTGTTCTATTGATTGGCTGCTGAGTACCACTAAGAGTCTGTTGCGAGTTCTCCTGATCAGAATCTTCACCTTTAGAATCAAAATGTCTGCTTGAGCTTGTGTTTTTATCTACATTTGGGTGTACTTTCTGGTTTTTTGTCTCTCGATCAGTAGCTGCATAGCTAGAATCCTGGGAAAAAGAAGACTGCTTAACCTTGGCTGAAGTATCCTCTACCGCTTGTTTGGACAGTGAGGGATAGTCCGCTGGATTCCTGATATACGGTGGTTGTTTATAGCCTTTGTTCCGGAGACCACCAGTCAACATTCCAAAGTTCAACTCTTTACCGCCTTCAAGGCCTGAATCATTAATGGGTGCCCTAGCATACAAAGTATCAGGTGATTGGTATTGTTGAATATTACCTTCGCCTGTTGAAAATCCTGACCTTTGTAAGTTGTCGTTCAAATTATTTGATCCAGATTTTGCAACTCCGTGGTGCAATTCACCATATCCAGACTTCTGATCAGTTATTGTACCAACTTCAGTTACCTGATCGCCCTCGGGGACAACTTTAACATCATCTGAATCAAACAAAGGTGTTTGCGATAACGTATTTTTGTTAAGTCTCACATCTTTTACCAAAACTGTAGACTCGACTGAACTAGGACGCTCATCTTGGGATAGCTCAGCGTTTCTGAAAAGCTTAGATTTGTCAAGATCATTTTCATCATCCGAATCATCAAAAGTCATGGGTAACATGTCATCTCGTTCTGAAGAAATAGTATCACCTGTTAAACCTCCAGAAAATACTGTAGTAGACTGCTGCTCTGAAGCAAAAACTGATTGAGAACCAGACTTTCCTAGTGAATCATAGTTCTGCTCATGTCTCCATACATTTGCATTTCCTAGCAGATAAGCAGATTTTATACCTTCAGACGAGTAAACCCCAGATCCTTGGTCATTATATTTATATTCCACATCAAAATCAACATCAACATCATCATCTGAGTCATAGTCATCAAAAACTACAGTAGCATCTTCACGTGAGCTCTTTTCTTTGGTATTGGTATGACTACTATCTCCATCAATGAAGAAAGGGTTATCGACAGATTCCTCAAGTGATGTTTGGGCATTGAAATTTGAAATCGTGTTGTGATCATAACCAAGACCTTTTGAATAAGAAAGTGAACTAAAACTGCCAGATTGTTTTCTGATGCTTGCTGCTTCTTCAAAATCCCCAGTATTCTCAGGTTTCACTTCATCTTGCATCTTACTCATATACCCTTTCTCAGGTTTAATAGATTCTGTCTTGGGAATTGTTTTGCCTAAAATATTTCCGCTATCTAGTTCAGATGAATTATTTTGTGAATGCCCATCTGCCCGTTTAAGGTCATCCAAATGTGGGTAATCATCCACAGAAGCACCACTTAAATTTGAGGAAGTTGACCGGCTTGCTCTATTTGGGTACTTGAGTTTGTTAAACCTTTCAGTCAATCCATCTAGGTCATCTTCTTTGTTATCATCAATATTCTCATGCATCCCAGGCCTCATTTTTACAACAGGCTCTACTGGATCTACAACCATATGAGGATCTTGGAAATCTCGACCACCAAAATGGGGAAGTCCATCATCTTTTGGTCCAATAGCAGAACTATTTTGAGAATCAGTTGAATGCTGTCTACTTATTTTTCCCCTGGTTGAAAGTTCGGCGGCTACCCTGGCAGCCATGCTTGCCCTTTCTGCAGATTCAGCGGCTGCCTGAGCAGCAGCTGCAGCATCCTTGAACTGCATATTCCAGTTCTGCTTACCTGACGAGAAATCACTATCTCCAGAGAATGGATGCATAAAGTCCATCCCTTCATTTCCAGTTCCTATTTGATAGAAAAGCCAATATGTCTAAAGATCATAATAGGAATAAGAAAAAAGACAAAATCGAAAGCATGCAATCTTCTGGAATTTATTAGAAAACATAATATAGAGGTAAAATAGCTAGTCACGTAGTAAAGGTCACAAATCTGAATGAGAATGCCTGATAGCTTTAGTTCATATCATACCTGCAGAAGGAGGATGTTCAGAATGAAGTGACGATATAGAACTGGAGCCTTTAAAGTTTCTGCGTACATCATGCCTCTCATAGTGTATGGGAGGAACTCGGAAATCAGGAGGTGCCTTGTTCACTCTATTAGGTAGCTCTTGAATATTATGAGATTCCACATGCATTTTGCTGGCTTGCTCAAAAGAACTTGGCCCATCCTGATTAAACAAAGTTACGAAGAATGTAACTATATTTACAATAAAAGTTGATTTAGTTATTCTCGTGCAATAACGAGTAAAATCTAGGCATTTAACCTTACCAGTAAATCCTCTGGTGGCTTGATTTCTTTCTCTTCTAATGACTTGGCATCCCACTTAATATTGTGCTCCTCAGCAATTGCGGTCAAAATTTTTATTTTGGTAGGTCCATCAGGTGCCTTGGCAGACAACTTTTCCACCAACTAAATAAAGAAAACAGCAAAAATTATGAACAACATTGATCAACAGAGTTTTCCTGCTTAAATCCTATTGTAAGGACATACCAGGCGGCTAACACCACAATCTGGACGTAGTTCAACTGCAGCTGAAACAAATTCTTTCCCATACTTGACTGTAAAATGCTTTCGAACATCCATTAGTTCTGGGATATCTGCACACCTTGGGGATGCAAACATTACACTTGAGATAGCCTCCTTCAAGTCTATGGGGCAATTCCTGTGTTACCAAGGAAAGTCAGCACAGAAATTTTATCAACATAACTTTTTTTTTCAACAAGAAGATTACAATAGTAAACAAATTTCCTCAACAATTCTGTTATCCTTATGACACAAGCATGGTAACGTTATCACACTGATTGCATCATGTCACAACTAGGAATGTAAAGAAAAACATCAACCAATTTTTGAACAGCTTTTCTAGATGGATAAACCATGTATTCATTCAGGAGGTACTATTTACACCTAAAACCAGCAAAAGAAAAGTTAACAAAGATAACCCAAATGATACAGCAGTATTTTCATCAAGATAGATGCATTCCTAAGGTTCAACATGAGGATTCTATATTTCTTCTGTAGATTCCATCCATGTAAGCCCTAAAGAGTAATTACTCTAAAAGCATTAATAAGCCATGCTAGAGATGTACAGATGATTGCTTACTTTTGTGATTCTATCATTGGCAAACGTGCAGCTATAAGTTCACAGTATATCTCAATAAGATCATAAGCTGCCATTGTCTTCTCTTCTCTAACCACATGCTCAACCTGCAAAAACAGAAGAGTTCAATGTGGAACAGGACAATTGCAATGCAAGGAACCAAACAGCACAACGAACAGCTAAAGCAAAATATCATGACCATAATTTTGAGCAAACAACATACCACCGAGATACCAAAGAGAAATTTTTACACCAATGATGCATATACAAAGATAATATAGTAGCAAATACACCCAACACAAGATGTGAAACACATTCCCACTCCCTTCACAATCAGATAGCCCGGTGAAATTTGTACAAATTACTGGCCTACTGGCATATCAATCAACCAAATACTTTCTTAAAACCAAAACAAATCAAGGTTTAGTCCCGAAACGCATGATCCTACATATGTAAATTCCTCCACATGATTGCGAACAGAGATCTCAATCAAAACCTCGAACAGACATGAGATGTGGGCAAAAGGATCTTAAAGCATACCCGTATTCTAGCAGTCTGTTCTTGGCCAGCTTCAAGCAACAGAGCCAACTCTCTCTTCAGATGCTTCCATTGCGCATCTCTCTTGTTCTTCAATAGCTTTATACGAGAAGCCGCTAGCTTCAATGAAGTTTTACTACAGAATCCGAATCACACATCGAAACAAAGTCAAACAGTAAAACCAAAACAAAAAGAAACAGACTCTAAAGCTACTACAAACCATCTGAATCGTGAGAAACACAGAATTCGATAAAAAACCACAACTGAACAAATCAAATTCTTCAAAATAAACTTAGAAACCAAAACTCAAAACTGAAAAGAAAGAAAGAAAGAAAGAACAAACTTACCATTTCGCGGGCTTGAAGCTCTTGTGTAACATAGTTATTCAACAACCTGAAAATCAAGAATCTGAAGAATATTTTCTCTCCTGTTCCGTCTCTTAAATTGAATTGGGGGCTTTGATTTTGAAGATGAGATAGAGAAGACGAAGAAGGGACATAAATTTGATTTTTTTATTAACGCAAAACTTTTATATCTTACGAAAGAAGAAATGATTGAAATTTCTTGGAGGCTTTCGATTAGAAAACAGAACAGAAGGTCGATGGTCAAATTAAATTCCGTTATTTTAAGGATAGAAACCGAGCCGCGGCTCAATGATTGGGTGTGGAAAGGAACAGAGAAACCCATCAATCATATGGATCCTGCCGTTGAGTTTGACATGATTACCCTTCTTCGTTCCCATCAACTCATCGAACGGAAGCTGACGTAATTTTATTTTTTATTTTTAAAATATTTTTTAAAATTTTAAAAATAACAAAAAAACATACAAAAATACCAATGTTATAAGGCTAAATTTTCTTGCTTATTTTTTAATTTTTCGGTTAAATATATTTTACTAATATTTTGTTAAAAGTTTATTAGCTTATTAATTAATTAGTTACTTTTTCTAAATTAGTCAATTTTTATAAATTAATTAATTTTTATTTAATAATTTTTTTTAATTAAATTGTAAACTTTTCAACATGCAAAAAGATAATAATTTTCAAATTCATGAATTTCATTCGATGTTCAAAACGGTCATTAACT
>JANSVA010000008.1:2935200-2949516 GCA_025504915.1 Erythroxylum reticulatum | reverse complement strand
TAAATTTATAGATAAAAATAGGTCGAAAGTCGGTGAAGCTTGAAGTATTAGCACTATTTGGTATCAGGCATAGAAAATTTTTATTAATTTCTTTAAGCAAGACACCATTAGAAACGAATTCCTTTATAAATACATACAAAAATCCAATTTTTTGCTTATTTTTTAATTTTTCGGTTAAATTTATTTTAATAATATTTTGTTAAAAATTTATTAGCTTATTAATTAATTAGTTAATTTTTTTAAATTAATTAATTTTATAAACTAATTATTTTTTATTTAATAATTTTTATAATTAAACTGTAAATTTTTCAAATCCTTGAATTTCATTCGATCTTCAAAACAGTAAAATGTTGATTTAACCTTTTAACTTAAGTCTTTTATTTTACCAATTATGATTCAGTTTTAAAAACTTTGAAACCAAGTAATAATAAATATAATAATTTAAATCAAATTTAAGTGTTATGTTATTTGATTGTATTAATAATATTTAATTGAATTATATACATATTTTTATCTTTTTAATAAAATTTAAAATAAAATACTTAATTTTTTTAATTACCTACGAGATGTCTTAAGTAAGTCCTAATTATAGGAAGGTACTTTTAAGCTATCCATACTTAGATTAATTCTCGTTTGAGCCAGATAGGTGCATTATGAGAGACAAAGCGTTA
The DNA here is from genome assembly GCA_025504915.1 of Erythroxylum reticulatum. Lineage (NCBI taxonomy): Eukaryota > Viridiplantae > Streptophyta > Magnoliopsida > Malpighiales > Erythroxylaceae > Erythroxylum > Erythroxylum reticulatum. Next base: position 2,948,845 of record JANSVA010000008.1, on the reverse strand, counting down.
GCCTCAAATTTTTTTTTTTTTACAACGGAAAAAGTACAAATTACAATATTCTACGAGGGAGACTAACTCCGACCATATCCTCTAAAAAGATAAAGGCACATCCGGATGGTGCCTTATCAAAAGTGGTGAGCCCGAATCCCAAAGTGAAAGCATAATTGGCGAGCTAGTCAGCACACCGTTAACCTCAAATTTTAAACGACTACATACATAAAGAGAGTTCGAACTAACGATCTCACTTAAGCCAGAAAAGCCTCTTATCAACTCCACTACACTCATGGGGGTTAATACTCAATTTTTTATAATTTTAATATCATGCAGTCTTGTTTTTCCGGTAAAAATTTTACTGTTCTAATGAAAGTAAAAAGATTCAGAAAGAACTTTTCTTAGTAATTTGCGAAAAAAGTACAACTCTGCTTCCCAGGGCTGGTAATTTCCGACAACCGAGTGGGCGATAATGTACATACCGTGTTGGTTCTTCTTTAGGAGCAACGTGGGCGATTTATTGGAGGCGGTGAAAAAGTGAGCTTGACCTCTCTCGACGACGTAAGCTAGAAGATGAGGTTGGGCCTTCGAAAGTGGATCCTGGTCGTTTTCTTCTTGTTTCTTTCGAGAGCGACAGCCATTAAAGTTCTGTTGCTTACTTTGTATATGCCACCGCATGCGTTCATTATCATACTGATTGTATAAGAATCACAATAAATTTGAGAAAAAGATGAGAATTAAAATACCAAGTTTTGAGTTATTGTGCTAAAGATTTATCATTTGCTTTCTTTTTTTCTCTATTAAATATTTGACAAGCGATAGACATTCTAGATAATATTGTTCAAATTTTACTAAGATAATTACAGAGTTAAGTGCGTTAAATATAAAAAATAAGTATTGCATTTTATTATTTTAAGATTTTGAGTTGAGATATAACAATTTAATTTTATATAAATTCATTTGAATTTTATTAGTTTTTTTAAAATTTTGAGTTGAGATATAATATTTTAATTGTATATAAATTCATTTGAATTTTATTAATTTGATACGAATAGATTTATTTGTAAAAAGACAGATATTGAAATTTTATAATTTCTCCTCAAAACCTTTTCAAATATAATTTTTCTTATACTATTCAAGATTTTCATAAAAGATTTAGACTTTTATAGCATTTTAATTTTACAGATCCCATTTCCTCTTTAATTTTTCTTACCTTTCCCGTGATGAAAGCCGCAAGCTTACCTACTCTGTTACTGACCATGGCATTCCATGGCCAGCTATCAGGCTTAGGTGTACGGTTCTAGAAGAGGTTGACTACCAACAAGTTGATAAAGTCTACAGCTAAGCTAGTCAATTTGGTTGTTCAACAATTCTACATAGGTCGTCAATCTCTACAATCACACAATTTTCCGGCGGCCGGATGATGCCTGTCTAGGAAAGCGAAACTTGTCACGAGATAGTTCGTGACATTAGAGATGGAAAGGTTTTACATTGTAAGGAAGGCTAAATGTATTAATAGCATCATATCCCTTTTGCTAACCGTTACTTATTAAACTTTAATATTTAAGTTCTTATCAAATGAGTTATTAATTTAGTCTAATTTATGTCAATGTCTAATGAGCAATTTAAACGTATCAAATGTTGATATAATTTCAAAATTGATTTATTTAAATATTAATAAAAATATTATTTACATATCTACGTTATATATATATAGTACTTTATATTAATGAGTATCGTTCTAATAAAAAGACTGCAGGAATGCAAAGAAGTCAAGCATGGAAGCTGAAAACTTTCATAAACTCAAAAGCGTGGAGCCAGAGTTATCACCTTAATTTCTGCCCTCCTTTCATGACCAATTTAGAAATGGCAAGTTTGTTGCTGAAAAACACATTTCACATGCGCAAAACATACAGCTGAATAGAAACTAAGGTGTCTAAATGCTTACATTTATAGAGCAAGATATATGTATCAAATAAGTGCTAAACATAAATACCATCTGTATAATCCTCTGCTACTGAAGAACGTGGACAAATTTGCAACCCGCTGTATACTAAATATCAAGCATTTGATTTTGATTTTCATTCTCTTACTGGCGTCACAACCCTATTAGTTTGCAGATTTACACACCAAGGAAAGGCTTACCACGGATATGAAAAATTTTCCATTTCCATATACACAATCAAGCTAATTAGCAATGTAAGCCTGTGAAAGTTCCAAGAATCCTATTTTTCCCTTTGGTTCCGGGTAGATTTATGATCGTAAATTATATTTCTGATCTAGTTATCAGTGATGGCAATAGCATTAAAAGACAACAAACTAAAATCAGAAATGCAGGGAACACTGTTCGGGGGTGCTTTCAGAATAGTAGCCGAGAAATGAAAACCCGGTAAAAAGAGTTTCCCTTTCCTATATACACAATTCTTTTTTTTTTTTCCATGGGATGGTGTTTTATGCAATGAAAGCTGGTCCCCAGCTCAAAAAATTAATGGGCATCTTCCAAAGGCATCATATCTCATTGACAAGAAGAACAGCAATGGTGTCACATGTATTTCAATCGTTTAAATAAAGATTTCAAAGTTCAAATTTTGAACTACCAAATTGGCTAAGTAAAATAGCCAAATCCATACCCTGTATCATAGTAGGCACCGCTGTTTCATATGGACAATCCTGAGAAAATCCATCCTTCCCAGATTTCTGCACTTTCTTTATACAGGTCTTGAACTTCTCATGGCATTTAATGTTAGTCATACCTGAAAAAATGAATAGCAGTATTTCTCAAAAAAATTGTCAAGAGGAGCCACAAGTTAACAGAACAAACTCAGAAGCAACTGCTTAGTACTGGTAACTTTAATGAGAATTAACTAATAGACAATTACGAAATGAATGCTACAAAGCAAATTTATTTTCCATCCCAATCGGATCTTGTTGCCGTATTTCTATCTTGGGCATGAAGAGATCACTGAATTATTAGTCTTCAAAAACCGAGTGTTATAGACTCCCACCTCAAGACAATTAGACTTCCCTTTCGATCCACGAAACTTTTATTTTAGCTTTAAAATAATGCCATTTCATTTGAACTAGCAAGAATTTGGCTTCTGGAGAGATACCCATGATTTATAGAAACCAGTTGCATGCACTAATAAGCAAACACAGAAGTGTAACAGGTGCAAAGCAACACCAATTTAGAAAAAAAGGCCAAACAATTTCGCAATATCAAATACATCTATATATATATATATATAAATGAACAAGATAATGAGAATAACGCAAACAAATCAATGGTACAGAAAGGAAAAGGCTACAAAAAGGGTTGTGAGATGCCTTTCTTCTCGACGCATTCATCATGAATCTTACAACAGGCATCGAGATCATCACAAGGTTTCTCTCCAGGACAACCAGACCACCCCACTCCACAGTACTTGCCGTACCTAATCCCAACCGCTGCATTTCCACAGAACAGATCAAGAAAAATAATTAATAAAAAATGACAAAAACTAAGAAATGGACGAAACAGGAGTTTAGAGATTTACAGTTACAGTTTTCTGCAATACAAGTCCTGCTACATTTCACCTGCGATTCCACCAAAAAAGAGAGAGGAAAGAGGATGAAAATTGAACTCGTGGGGCAAGATTTATCAGAATCAAATCTCATATCTTTGCTTCTCCTTTGTTTTACTACACTTTCCCGCGAAACAAACAGTAGATCGCGAGACAGAAAAAAGAGAAAAAAGAAAAGGACCTCGGAACGGTTGTTTGTGGAGGAATCAACGAGAACGGAGAAGAAGATGAACGCGAAAGTAAATGTTGATACGGAGAGAGGAAGGCGCGAACGGAGCATCTTCAGCATCCTTTTGAGTTCAAGTGGTCGCCAACGAACCAATTCGTTCGTGCTCCACTGGCCCTCCTCCTGTCGTTGGATGAAACGTGTAAATCTTCGGTGATTACAAATATGCGAAGCCCAAATTTATGCCATTGACTCGTGCTCTTTTAACGATAAGGGCTTAGACGAATGGGTTCGGTGAAGAATTGGCTTTTTAGGTTAATTTTTATAAAATAATTTATTTTATTTTATAAAACTCTTTTCTAATTAAATTTCAACAAAGATAATTTTCAATTTTGCGAATAATTATTTTTACCAAATTATTTCACATGTAAAATTCAAGAATCAGGAATTAAAGAAATTAAGAATCAAATAAACCCCATTTCTTTTTTGTGAATGAAATCTAATCAAAGTTTTAAATTAAATTTAAAATAATAATATTTAAATTAATTATGCCAAAAATATTATTTTATTAAACCAAATTGAACCGTGTAACAGCAAAATGCTAAAGTGCTGCACAGTTTCATCAGCATCAGTAACATACATGCGAAGTTTAACCAATATATCATTCTTCTACGCTATTCATTTAGAATTTAGATACGTAGATGTTGTAATGTATAAAAAGAGAAGGGGCAAGAATAAGAAAATGAAACTCGAAGCATCATATCATAATTCATTGATAGCAGTGACTTTGAGCAAAGATAACAAGCATCAGCGATGTCCTAAGCTGTTTCAAATGTAAGATTATTGAGGCTATCACGGTATCAAACTGATCTGTCAGCTTCAAAAATTTTGCAGAAACACAAAATTGCAAGTGTTCGCCGTTCAATAAAGCAAGTGATAACAGAAGAGTACATATTCAACCCCATGAAATATATCCATGAAGTGGCTGCCTCAAGGATAATAACCAGTGAACGTGAACCCCCTTCCAACGATTTCACCCGCGCAATACCAAGCAAAGCACTCCAGGCCAAACAAAGCTGCAATGCCAGCATCCTCAACCTTCAGTTCTTGCCTTTTCCTCCACAAATTCTTCACGTAATCAAGCTCCTTCCAGAATGATTCACAGCGATTGGGAATACTGTGTACACAAATAATAAAAGAGAAATGTCAACTAAATAGCAAATAGATGCAAGATTTTGTGGCAGGATCTAGTAAGAAGTTGTTTAGAAATCAGTTGAATTGCATATGCTAGCAAAGTGTAAGTTCAGACTAAATAAACTACAAACTCACACAACTCCAGCGTAGTTAATAAGTGAAACACTCAAAAAAGGAGATCACGCTAACACTTCCAACAATTATTGTACTTACTCTCTGAGATTCTAATATTTTACTTAATCTATCATTGATTTGAATAGTTTTGATGGAGTTCCTTCGTGCATTCATTGATCCTCCAGGTATCACAATTATAATAGAAGTGTATTGTCAAGTAATTTGGTATGTGCAAAGCATCTACATTATCTTAAGGTGATTGAGCTTCCAATGGGAATTCAATCCATGAACACAGGATTTTGCTATTCTTAATTTTGACTAGTGAGTAAGATTATAGACAAGTCACTCAAATTAGGAGAACACTACAGGTTCGATCTTATTAAAGGTATGAAGTCAGTTCTTACATTGCCAATCAAACCAGTAAATCAGAAGCATTGTTCCGATCTCAAACAATAATTTAGACAATCCTTAACCATGGCCCTTAGATGGTGGAATTTACAAACATAGCGATCGAATTAACACAAAATCTGACCAAGGACAATCACAACCAGGAAGAGAAAAAGATGAAGTTGAAGCAATGTAAACTTTCCAGCATTCCTTACAAACACTTAAATTAACCCATAAACAAATGATATGCATGCATGTAAATGCAAAGATATGCAGTTATGTTCAGGCCAACATAGGTTAACATCACATATACCAGTATCTTTGTGGTTATTTTCAAGAAAGCACATGTAGCATTGCACGAGAGTCATGAAAACCATTCATCAATAAAAACAAAAAATCAACATAGTAAGAGTAGAGAAAGTAAGACCTAGCAAGACGAGTGTAAAACAATTGCTTTGCCAACAGATTGCATTTCTCAACAGTTGGTGGCTCCTGAATATATTGCTTATTCTGCTCCAACAGTTGTTTATAGTAAGTATTTCCGTGCTTGGCCACAAACTGGGACGCTTGAAATGCTTTTGACTGCAATTGTTGCAACTTGGACGCCATTGATACTCCACAAATAAACCTAAATCTCAATCAGAAACCAAAACCAATTCACTAACGCATTTCTTGTAACAAATATCCTCGTCTGAACCCGAAAACCAAATTTTAAAGAATAACAGAAAAAAGGGAACCCACAAAAAAATGACGCATAGATTCATCTCCAAGAAAACAATAAGCCTTTTAGAGTCTCGAAAATTAACTAAGCCCATCAAATAGTCTGATCCAAGCGACAAATCGATGAGTCAAACAAACAAATTTCACCAGAAATTACCATCAACTCACGCCCCAGACCCCAGTTTTCACAACAATCGACAACAAACCACAATCAAAACCCAATCAACCCATCAGGAGAGCGTTTCAAGCAGCATCTAACAAGACAAAGCACAACAAATCAGATACATCACCACAAGATCTGAGAAATCACAATCTTTCCATTTCCAAGTGCAAAACAACTGCTGGGCAAATCAAGCAGTGAAATTGAAGAAAGGGCCTTGCCTGAGGAGAGAGAAGTTGAGAGACTGCCGAGTCGATGGTGAAGACACAAATTGTAGCCTGCAGTAGTGTTAGCTTCTCTCGCCGCTTACCCTTCCTCTACTACGAGAGTGCGAGCCCTGAGATTACTACTACTTATTGGCAACACTAGGCTTTTGCCTTAGGTGATTTTCGTTTTTAGTTTGGGTAAGATGAAATTGAGTGTTTCAACTCTCAACCTATCACCAAGCCTAATTAGAAGATTATTGTCTTTAACTAATTAAGATAAATGGAAAAGATACATTTTATTCTTCAAATTTTTATCATATGTTAAATAAATCTTAATATTTTAAATATTTAACAACCTTAGATGAGTTAGTAAATCAATTGAATATTTATAATAAATTAAACTAAAAATAAGAATTGTCTAAATTGAAGTCTAAAATATATTGATTGAAATTAAGAATTTATTTATTTAAAAATAATTCAGATGATTTTATAATATAAAATATTTATTTAAGCATTGCAAAATTCTGATAACAAACTTAATTTTAATAACATTTTAAATTTTAAAATGTGATTTTACTTATTGAAATAAATAAATTTATTATTGCAATATGTAACAATAAAGAAGAGATTTGCATTTTTTGTTATAAGTTAGAAAAATAAATAATTAAGGATTATATAATTAACTAAAACGATAGTATTTAAATTTTCAGACTTATAATTATACTAAAATAAAGTCATTTTAATGGTTGAGGAATCAGTCAAGTTATACCTTTCAGGCTAGGCTTTAGTTCGAGAATGTTCTAAGATTTAATTAATTCGAACTTAATTTTAAATATAGCTAATTATTAAAAAAGCTTAATCTTTCGTTAATTTTTTAATTATAGTTCTAACTTTAAAAGGTTACAACAAAGTATTCAAACTTTTAAAATTTTTCAATTCAAGCAAAGACTTTAAAAAGTAATAATAAAATATCATCTTTAACTTGACGTTATTTGTTGTTATCTCAATGCCTTCAGTCGTTTATTTTATGTTTATTCTTCTGGCGTTTCACACTACTCTTTCATTACAGCGTACTGTACCAATAACTTCTTCATTTTTAGCTCGTTCTCTTGATATATTTGGTATGAGAGCATCGAGACTGCGTAATTTAAAAATTGAAAGGTGAGAGCGTCGATAGATAAAATTAAAAACGAATGAAAATTTTAAAATCAAAGCGTAAAGTCGTCGGGGCAGTGTAATTTGATTTAGGTTATTTTAAATAACGACGTCGTTTTAATTATGTGATTAAACAAATTCATTTCATTAAAATTCATTTGTTGTGTTAATTTTGGTTAACAAATATTAATATTTAAGGTTTCCAAAATATGTAGCAAGTCACGTCAGCAAACATAACGAAAAATACTAACGTCGTGCTATAATTGAAAAATATTGAAAATTTGAGCATTTTATTGCTACGTTTTGAAATTCAGATTAGAATTGAAAAAAAAATTGAAAATTTGAACATTTTATTACTACTTTTAAAAGATTTAGTTATAATTGAAAATTTGACGAAAATTTGAGTTTTTTTAATAATTAACCCTTTAAAATATAACAATAGATTGAATTATCTAAAATATATCCAAAACTCAGACTCAAAAACTCATTTATATTCAAGTGACGTGATATAAACTTACTCAAATTTCTTAAAATGATATTATTTTAGGTGATAGATTGAACTTTTTAGACTTTTTAATTCGGTCCCTTAAACTCAAATTTAGTATAAATTCCATTAAATTTATTTTAGAACATGAACTTAGCTATCATACTTAGTTGGTATATTGATTTCAATTACGACCAAATTAAACCAAATTAGACTAATATTAGGAAGGTTAGACACATTTAAATCCTTTTTAATTAGAAGAGTTATTTGTTGAGAATACTGAAATAATTAGCTTTCTATTATTTGCTATTTTGTCATTTAGCTGAGCTTATTATTTGAATATGTTAGAACCTTGCTTTATATTCGGCAGACTCCATTATACTGATTTTAAGGGGAATTAGAGAACCTTCCTTCTCTCTTTTATCTCTTCCATTTCGTTGTTTTTAACATGGTATCAGAGACGACTTGTTTCTTTTTCCAGTAATCATCGTTTCACGTTCTCTTCTCTGATTTTTTCTTTCCTCTTTTGTTATGGCTTTTCCTTAAACACCTGTGATACGTCAAGTGCTCTTCTTGTCTCTCATCAACTTCTGGTCATCGAGAACTATAGCATTTGGAGTCGATCTATTCGCATCGCTCTTTTGGCAAAAAAACAAACTGGGTTTTGTTGATGGTTCTTGTAAGAAATCCGACCTTCCTCTTGACCTTCATTCTTATTGGGATGGTTATAATGCAGTCATTCTATCTTGGATTTTAAATACTATCTGCAAAGATCTCTCTGTCGGTATAGTCTTTGCTTCCAACGCTTCACTTGTTTAGCAAGATCTTAAGGAGCACTTTGACAAAATTGATGGCTCTCGTATCTATTACCTTCATCAAACTATTTCTTCCCACATTCAAGGTACCACTTCTATCTCTGTTTATTTCACAAAGTTCCGTCTTCCATGGGATGAGTATGATGCATTAGTTCCCCTTTCAACCTGTGACTATGATACTTCTCGAAAGAGCTCCGATCTTCTTCTTCAACAACATCTGTTTCAGCTATTAATGGGACTTAATGATTCCTACTCCAATGTTCGCAGTCAGATTTTACTCATGTCCCCTCTTCCTTCCGTCAATCAAGTGTATTCAATGTTACTTCAAGATGAATCTCAGTGTACTCTTTCTTCAACGATGCTGTCTACTTCTAAGCCCACTGCTCTTTATTCATCTTCTTAAGGTACTCTGAAACCTCGATTCAATGGTACCTTTGATTATTGCAATGTCAAGAGGCACAAACGTGCCAATTGTTACAAATTGATTGGATTTCCACCTGATTTTAAATTTACCAAAAAGAAACCTACCGCTACCAATGTTGTTTCCTCTGATAAGTTACCAGATAGGGAGATTGCTATTGTCAAGGCTCCTTCTACTCCTGTTTTTACTCCTGAACAGTATCAGCAGTTTCTTCAACTATTGCATAAAGAACCTTCACCTTCTACTTCAGTAAACATGGCAGGTATGGTTTCTGCCTGCACTTCCACTAAGCTAGGGTGGATCCTTGACACAGGAGCCACCAATCATATCACATTTGATTTCGATTGTTTGGATTCTCTTATTGCTACTGCTTCTAACAATTCTTGTTTTCAGTTTCCTAGCGAAAAATCAACCTCTGTCACTTATATAGGAACTTATAGTCTGTTACCAAGTCAAACACTCACTAATGTCTTATACATACCAGATTTTACTATAACTTGATTTCTATTTCAAAGCTCACCAAAGATCTACACTGTTTAGTATTTTTTTACCCTACATTTTGTATTTTTCAAGACCTTTGCAGTGGAAGGATGATGGGGATTGGTAAAGAACATGGCGGCTTGTACTTCCTCACACCATCACAGTTACCTTTCGACATCAGTTTACTCTCTGCTAAGACTTTCGTACCTTTATTCATACAATCTATTTCTTCTTTTATGACTTTACATAGTGATCCTAATGTATAGCATGCCAGAATTTGCCACACTTCTATATTGCAAATGAAAAAGGTTAATGAATTGAAGTTTATTTTTCATTCGAAACATGATATGTCCTCTTGTTCTATATGTCTATTAGCTAAGCAAACCTGATTGTCTTTTCCTAACAGTCACACCAAAGCTACTTCTGCTTTTGCCTTGATTCACATTGATTTATGGGGACCTTATAGAGTGTCAACTCATAGTGGTCATATTTTTTTCCTCACCATTGTGGATGACTTTACCATAATGACTTAGATCTATTTACTCAAAACCAAATATGATACTTCCACCACATTGCAATCCATCTTTACCTTAGTTCGAACTCAGTTTGCTGCTACCGTTAAAACTGTGAGAAATGACAATGATAGTAAATTCTTCAACTCTGACTGTAATTCTCTTTTTACTTCTCTCGGTATCATTCACCAAATTTCCTGTATAGGTACTCCCCAATAAAATGGAGTTGCAGAGCGCAAACATAGACATTTACTTGAAACTGCTAGAGCATTAAAATTTCATGCTAATTTGCCATCCAAATTTTAGGGGGAGAGTGTTTTAGCAGCCTGTTACATCATCAATAGATTACCTTCTTCTGTTTTATCTTAGAAATCTCCTTATGAATTACTTCATAAAAAACCACCACAACTAAATCACCTCAAAATTTTTAGTTGCCTCTGCTATGCTATCGTCCCATATTACCATGACAAATTTTCACCAAAGGTCGTCCCTTCAGTTTTCTTTGGTTATTCACCTATTCAAAAGGGTCATCTTCTATTCATTTTAGTCTCCAAGACATTTTTTGTCAACAAAGATGTCTTTAATGAACATATCTTTCCCTTCAAACTTTCTGTATAAGATCAACCAATTTTTCCTGTTAATGTCACTGATTTTGGTTAGTTCGAGGATCTTGATTTTTTAAACCTTCATTTCCATCCCACTATTTGTAACATCTCATTACCTGTAGGAAGGTTAGAATGGTAAATGTGAGTGATTAATGAGAGTTAGAGATATATTTCCATGTTCACGCATATTATGTTATACACATACATATGAATCCTAAAGTTGTGGCACATGAAAATAATCCTACATGCATTCATGAATAATTCCGGGTATAATTAGATTGAGTTATGATTTTTGGGTATTTTGAGAATTTTGAATTTTATTTATATGGAAAATTCTATTGGTTAGTAAGAATATTGCAATTGTGAATTTTGGTGAATTTAGGCATGAATTTTGGAAAATTATACAAATAGGAAAAGACATCAAATGAAGCTTTGGAGATAGTTGGATTGTAAAGATGAGAGTTAAAGGAATTAGTTTCAAAAGAAACTAAGTTAAAGCTTAAATATGAGGAATGTGACAAGTGTCACTTAGGCTTGGTACTTTTGCTAGAAGTAGATTACTGTTCTCTGAGAGTTGAAAAGTTAAGTTATATGTCTAAGTTCATTCCTCATGTCATCTTCCTCAAAAAAACTTCTTCCTATACACGGTGTTTTCCATCAAACCTCTTATAAGAGACTTCTCTGTTTTCCTTCCTACCCCAAGCCCACTTTGCTATTTGTGTCTTCTACCCTAAGAAAAACCTATCCTTACCTTCTTTAAGTTGATGAACAAGTGATGCTTGGGAGTTAGGGCTAGTGTTGTTTTTGAAGAATTTAAAGTGAAATTAAGTAAGTTATGGTTTAAATGTTATGGGTATTGCTAAAGTGAAACTCAAATGATGAGAAATATAGGATTGATGACTTGATTTTGTGTGTATGTGTATGTGTATGTGTGTCGTGGATGACGTAATATCTTTGTAAATGTCATGTTGTATCATTGTGATTGATCATTAATGATGTATAATATGTTGTAGAGATGTTTTGAAAGTTTAAAAATCTGAAAAAAAATGTTCACTGAATATGCTTCGGTCTTTCAGCCATAACGTTTTCTCTAATTGTCCAAACGAGATGATTCTTAATTTGGATTAACCTAGAGATGTATGAATACATTTCGTATGAAGACATTGAATTTCAATTCTATCTCTAAGAGTCACAAAAATTTTACGAAGCTGAGAACTGGGTGCAGTACATTGGGAGCTGAGTGTAAAATTCATGTTCTAACTTCGGGAGAAAATCTAAATTAATCTAGATAGATTTTGGTAAAGTTGCCTTATTGGGAGATGTAGATCTTTCTTTTATCTTTCCAACGGTATATAGTATGAAATTTTTGGACATTTGAATTGGAAGTTATGATCATTATATGTGGAGAAGCAAATGTAAGACGAAGCGAAAGTAAGACGAAGTGAAAGTAAGACGAAGTAAAGTAAGACGAAGCAAAAGTAAGACAAAGCGAAAGTAAGATGAAGTAAAGTAAGACGAAGTAAAATAAAACGAAGCAAAAGTAAGACGAAGTAAAGTAAGACGAAGCGAAAGTAAGATGAAGTAAAGTAAGACGAAACTAAAGTAAGACGAAGTAAAGTAAGATGAAGCGAAAGTAAGACAAAGTAAAGTAAGACGAAGTGAAAGTAAGACGAAGTAAAGTAAGACGAAGCAAAAGTAGGACGAAGCGAAAGTAAGACGAAGCAAAGTAAGACGAAGCAAAAGTAAAATGAAGCAAAAGTAAGACAAAGAAGATAGAATTTGACTTTGAGGTCTTCATGAAAGTTGTAGATCTTGAAGTCTTCTTTTGAACCATATAAATAACGCTTTAATAAGAAATTTCTAGAGAAAGTTATAGCTATTTCTCCGGAACAGGTTCAGTATGATTGAGGACAAAAACAAATTGGATTCTTTTGATCATAACTCCTTCTCTAGAAACCCAAATGACTTGATTTTTAAACCACTGGATTTGTAAGAAATTTCTATACATCTATACCAAAAATCATAGCCCTATGAATCAAATTGAGAAAAATCGAGAGAAAAAGTAGAACAGGTACAGTGAATGTATTCTTAGATAGTATGAACTGATGTTAGTCTCCTGAACATACTTTAGTATTTTGATGATATCTTGATCTTTAGAGCTCCAAATGAGATGATTTCTAATTTATGGTAAACTAGAGACATAGAGCTACAAATGATATGAAGAACTTGGAATCTAATTCAGTCTCTAAGATGTTTAAATTTTAGATGAAAGTTGTGCATAGTACATTATTTTGGACAAGAGCAATTCGAAACTGTTTAAGGTATATCTTCCTAATTACCAAACCGAATTGAATGATTTTAGTGTCATTAGAAAGATAAGTCATAAAGGAACACTTTTCTAGAAGAGAGTAGTGTCAAATTACTTTATTTTTATTGTCTTAATGATCAATAACAGTAGACTCGAAAGTCCGAGTTTGGAGAAAATTTTGAAATGGCTCATTAGGATATGAAATTGGATTCAAATGGTTTGTCGAGGTAAAAATCCTACGAACAAATGCTAGTTAAGTGAGTTTCGATATTTGATCGTTTTTATGATGACATTGATGAAAGGATACCCGAGATTGTCATGAACATGCATTGTACATAATTCATTTCATATATGTGCATTAATGAACACGCATAAT
>JANSVA010000008.1:2922286-2935100 GCA_025504915.1 Erythroxylum reticulatum | reverse complement strand
GTGCTATATAATGTGATTGATTGTGTTACATGCATTCCAATCATGAATGCATAATCAGATAATGGAAGTTGTGACTAAAGTAACCAAAGATTAGAGCTTAAAGCTTAACGAGTGGAAATGAGCCTCGAGCTCACAAGTGATTCAGAGCCTCAGACTCAACGTGTAATGAGCCCTATATCTTCATTGGATAAGGGACAGTTATTAATGAGCCTGGTATCTAAAATGGATACGGGACAGTTCAGGCATTCAGTCACAAAACCGTAACACTTAGAAAAGAGTCTCATGATCATTTCATATGCATTTGGTTATGTATGTTTGTTTGATTGAAATGCATAGTTTGCCTATGCCTAAGTGAAAATGTGAAATGTGATCCAATATGCAATAATGTGAGTATATGTTATGTGAAATGACGTGTTGCATGAATGGAGTGAACTATCGATGATAGTTACCTCATTGAGTTCGCAAAACTCACCAAAATTGCAATGTTGTCTTTTCAGGACCGAAAGATGACTCTAGCTACTGAGAGGCTCTACCAGTCATGTAAATTGTGATTGGCAAGAGAAGTCATGGCTTAAAGGTCAGTCAGCTGGGATTTTTGGACAGATTAGTTAGATTGTACATATTATTCTCTTTCACGTAGTACTTTTGTACTAGGTTTTGTTGATGTACATGCAATAAAGGTTGAAGGACACAACGTAGACTTTCGATTTTTGAAAAAAAAAAGAGAGAGGAAAAGTTAGTTTAAAAAACATTGTGATTTCTTATGATACTTTTTAAGTGAAGATTGATATGATGCCATATGAACAAAATGTAATGATCGAACGTAGCTCGCCCTTATCGTATGATATGTACCGGAATGACCTTCGGGCGTCCCGGTGCGTACCCTGCAGTAGGGGGCGCTACACCATTCCTATTACATCGCCCTCTTCACTAGAACCTTTACCTTTCATCTTTGATGACAACAATTTTCCTCCTTTATCACCTCAACCTTTACGACGATGCATTAGATCAACTGCTCCACCAACCTGACTCAAAGATTACGTATGCACCAATCAATCCTCTTCATCTTCTTCACTTGCAATCACTAAAGGTTAGTATCCTTTGAATAGTTCTTATGCTCATTTACCACCAAAATCACAACACTTTGCAGCTTCTATCTCTAATATCATTGAACCTACAACCTATTATGAGGCAATTAAACACAAGTGTTGGATAGAAGCTATGTAATAGGAAATCCAAGATTTGGAAAGCAATGGCACATGGGAAGTGGTTCCTTTACCTTCTAGAAAATCTCCTATAGGCTGCAAATGGGTTTATAAGGTGAAATATCATTCCAATGGGGAAGTGGAACAATTTAAGGTCAGATTGATTGTCAAAAGGTATAATCAACGAGAGGGCATCAACTTTCATTACACTTTCTCTCCAGTGGCCAAGCACGTTACTGTTAGAACTATTATAGCTCTTGCTGTTATGTTTCAATGGCCCTTATTCCAAATGGATGTCTATAATGCTTTTCTGCCGGGTGATTTACAAGAATAAGTTTTCATGGATTTACCTTAGGGACTTGGCAACCAGGGGGAGAATAGGGTATGCAGGTTACTCAAATCCTTATATGGCTCGAAGTAGGCATCACGACAATGGAATTTGAAGTTGATTGAGGCCCTTGTTCATCATGGTTATGCTCAAAGTAAGCATGATTACTCTATGTTTACTAAGAGTGTAGGTTCTAAACAAGTCATCATGCTAATTTATATTGATGATTTGCTAATAACTGGGAATGACAATGGCTTGATTAATGAATTAAAGGGCATATTGCATCAAAATTTCAAGATGAAGGATCTTGGAAATATAAGATATTTTCTTGGGATTGAAGTCTCAAGATCAAATGAAGGTATAGTGTTAAGTCAGAATTGATTCAGGATCTTTGATTAAATGGACCAAAGCCAACATTCACTCCACTGGAACAAAATCTAAAGTAAACTATTACAGATTTTGATGACTCTTTATAATTGAAACTTAATGATGAAGTCTTGACAGATGCTGCTGTTTACCAAAGATTGATTGAGAAACTTGTATATCTAACACATACTAGACCATATATAACTTATAGTATGCAACACTTAAGTTAATTTATGCAGAAACAAAAAATATCATTATGAAGCTGCATTAAGAGTTGTTAGATATGTCAAAAAAAATCCAAGACAGGGAATTTTTCTCAGTTCATTAGGAAATCCAAGGTTAATTGCTTATTGTGACTCTGATTGGACATCTTGCCTTATGTCAAGAAAATATGTGATATGATTTTATGTTAAGTTTGGCAACTCTCTAATCTTTTAGAAATCTAAGAAGCAAAAGTACAATTTTAAGGTCTTCAACAGAGACTAAATACAGAAGCATGGCATCTAATGTAGCTGAGTTAAAATGGTTATATGGACTACTTGTAGAACTAGGAATCAAAGGAAGTAAACTAGTTATTCTTCATTGTGACAATCAAACAGCAATACAAATCACAGTAAATCCAGGTTATCATGAGATGACCAAGCATATTGAGATTGACTGTCACTTTATGAGAGAAAGTATTTAGAATGGTTTTGTGGAAACTAAATATATCTCAACAAAAGATCAGTTGACAAATATTCTTACAAAGGGACTTCAACCAACAGCATGATTACTTACTATCCAAGTTGGGTGTGATTGACATATATCACCATCCAAATTGAGGGAGAGTGTTGAGAATATTAAAATAATTAGCTTTCTGTTATTTATTATTTTGTCATTTAGTTGAGTTTGTAACTTGAATCAGTTAGAACTTGCTTTATATTCAGCAGACTTTATTGTACTAATTTTAAGGGAAATTAAAGAATCTTCCTTTTCTCTTTTATCTCTTCCATTTCGTTGTTTTTAACAGTATCAAATTTAGCGTTTTTATGAATTTTACCACAATTAAAATTACTTTTAATATGAAAATTCAACTCCAAATATTTATATTTAAATTATTATTATTTTAATTTAGCAATCAATTATTACATACGCAATAAGTTAAGTTAAAATATAATTGAATTTTAAACTAATCAGTTAAAAGTATGATTAAAAAGTTATTTCTTAAAATTTATAATAAAATTAAAGTAAGTTTCGCAATTTTTATTTTAATTGCTATACATTTTTTAAATTTTTTAAGAGAACAAATTCGTCGTGCACACTGCTTACGCTCGAGAGATGCTTACCCATTGAAAGGTGAAATCAGTCTGATCCAAGCTGCAGCAAATGTAAAATCGGCTGTAGGCGAACCCGAGAAATAGAGTCCGTTTTCATGGCATCATCTCTGTCGCCACCAAAAGTCCCGATGGAGCTCCACGTGGCCAACCGTGAGAAACTCCTCCAATCCATCCGCGACCACCTCTCCGAAGCCTCTCGTCCTCTCCAGGGCTTCGTCTTTCTTCAGGTACGTTTCACCCTCTGCCTATAATTGCGATCGTAAGCTAAATTGAGATCGTTGATTCGACTCGCAGGGAGGTGACGAAAAAACTCGCTACTGCACTGATCACCTCGAACTCTTCAGGTACTTGACAATGCTTTAAATGATTTTAATACGTGTTCTATAATATTGAAATGAGATGTTTTTTGTGTATAATTTGAATTTACAGGCAGGAAAGTTATTTCGCTTATTTATTTGGCGTAAGAGAGCCCGGATTCCATGGAGCTATTGTAAGCTATACTATCTCTAAGCTTTATAGTGTTTAAACAGAAAATGGAGCTTTTACTTGACGGTGAGGAGAGGGAATAACATCATACTTCTCCATTGCCTATGAATATTACGTTCTCAATTATCAAATTTATCTTGCAGGGAATGTATTGCTTAAAGCCTTTAGACTCTTGTTTAAAGATGTTTTCTAAATTAGATAGTGATTCTCTAACGGTTAAAGATGGATTTGTGTGCTTCTGTTGTCTTATGCTAGTCTTTTTTCTCTTTTTTTCGCCTGAAGGATGTTGATACAGGGAAATCGATTCTCTTTGCCCCTAGATTACCTGCTGAGTATGCTGTTTGGATGGGAGAAATCAAGCAGCTGTCCTACTTTGAGGTATTATGCGATATTGCTTCTTGGTTTGGTTTTTGCACGCTAGTTAAAACATTTTTACTTTTTCCTTTTGCAGAAAGAATATATGGTTGACCTAGTTTTCTACACTGATGAGATTGTTAAAACACTGCATGAGCATAGCAGTGGACGTGGCCGGCCTTTACTTTTTCTCCTGCATGGACTTAACACTGATAGCAATAACTACTCAAACCCAGCACACTTTGAGGTTCTTAGATCTTATGCCCTTTGTTATTCATGAATATACATACACCTTTGTTCTCTAGTGAAATTCTGTTTTTTTCCAAATTGCTGATCAGGGAATAGAGAGGTTTGAGACAGATTTGACTACATTGCACCCTATTTTGACAGAATGTCGTGTCATTAAATCAGAACTTGAGGTTGCTCTTATACAGTTTGCCAATGACATAAGCTCTGAGGCACATGTTGAGGTATACATTCAAAAATGTATTTATTATCACCTGTTGTATACTGCTTATCTTAACTATTTCAACTGTGTTTTTTTACATATAGCACAAGTGTTGCTTTAAACCCCCACCCATTTTTTTAATAAAAAGTTGCTTTAAGCCTTTAATTGTATCACATGATATCTGCGTGAAATGCTCTGAAATTTTTATGTGATAAATTTTAGGCTTGCAATGGCAATTCTTACTTAGAGCATTTGGATTCGTATTCCTTCTAGTTGAAGTTATTTCTTCAGTTTATTTCATGATGAATATGATGGCTTTCCTTTCATATTCAAAATTGAAATTAACTAGGTTATGAGAAAAACTAGAGGTGGTATGAAAGAATATCAGTTGGAAAGCATATTTCTTCACCACACGTACATGTATGGCGGCTGTCGACATTGTTCATACACATGTATATGTGCCACTGGTGAAAATAGGTACGAACTTTTGGTGATTATATGCAAATAGAATTAGGCTTTTATTTAAACTTGTCTTGGAAACTCAATTAGCCATTAGTTGAGAAGTTTTAGATAATGTAACTACAACGAGGACTAAAAATTGTTTCCTGGACAAGGCTTATTGGCAGATGCTTAATATGGTTAGGTATGGGTGTCTTGATTCATGCTAATGGTATCATTGTTGGCCTATCTATTTTGTCTTTAAATGAATTATTTTAATCAGTTTGCACTTCCTATTAATTTGTTCACTTGGCTTGTAACTATTTATATTCCGTACCAGTAAAATATATCAAATACAACCTTTTCTGGATTCTGACAGTTTTCAAATTTGAAAATTTTGTTATTCTTAACTTCATGATGAACTGCTTGTGATAATTTGCTTTGGAAGACATATGCCTGCATTAAAGTTAATATCTTTTAACACAGTGCTGTTCTCCATTATGGGCATGCAGCAGCTCCAAATGACAGGGTATGCTACATTCCATGTACTATTTTCTTTGATGGTTTTTACTTATTATCTTTCTGATTTTATGCCCTGCAGTTAGCAGTTTTACTTTTTTTAAAAAGTTGTGACCCTAAAAGTGGTAACTTATGTTTCCTGTTAAGCTATTTTATGATATGCTGCAAGGGATAACTGAGACAGCAAAATGAGTCCACTTCTAAGCACAATGGTGTTTAAACATGTAAACAGGCCTCTTACAACAAAAATTTTTGGAGAGGTGTTTCGGTTATCTTGAGTGTAGGTTTGTTGTTGCAAGAGGATATTGTTGGTCTTTCATTGGTGTTCACCATCACTTTTTGTGGTGACAGCATGCCTCAGAAAGGGAATCTGTTTCTTCTTTTCTTCTCTTTTCATTTTTTGGGATTTGGTGGGTGAGTGTGTGTGGTTTAGGGGAGGAGGGGGTAAGTTAAGATGTAATAACTTATCATCACAAGTTGACATGATGTGTAGGGTTCAATTAGCAGCGTATGTGTGGAACCGTCCCCAATGCTTGTATCATATCTAGCTTGGCTAGTAAAAACCTTGTGATTTTTTAAAAAACTGAAAGGAGAATCTTACTAATCTACACTGTACAGAAACTTATAAAGGACATGTTGTTTTGCAGACTTTGCAAGATGGTGACATGGCATTGTTTGATATGGGAGCTGAGTACCATTTTTATGGATCTGATATAACTTGTTCATTTCCTGTAAGTTGAGATCTGTCTTCTTGTTCTCAGCTCTTATCTCTGGGGGTTGGTTGTAGTCTCAAACTTGGTCATTATACTACAGAGAACTCTGTTTTGGTACAATATTATTGCCTAATACTATTTCATTTCTGAGGTTAAAATCTGGAAATTTAAGGTTCGGCTAAAGATCTCTTTATATTATAGTCCACCATAAGTTAAAGAATAGATATCTATATGCCGGAGGTCAAATAATGGATCTCTGCTACTACAACTTCACATGCTTTCAAGCAATGATCATCACACCTTCTATAGAATGTGACAAGGCAATATCTTAGGCCAGAAGCCTCTTTGCTTTTAGCAGTAATCATCTGAAGCTAATTTGGGCATCAAGTTTGGAAGCAGATTCTTTTGTGTGAGCTAAGTGGTGAAGCAATGTGAAATGTCAATGCATCATAATCTTTGGTTTTTCAATGAAATGAAAACGGTAGTATTAGAAGGAGGAAAGATTGGAGACCTCCCTTTCACTTTCTTTGTTTTCTTTCGTCTATTGAGTTGGCAAGACCTATATGAGGATTCTTGATTTTGAAGTTATATGCTTATATGTGCAGGTGAATGGGAAGTTCGCGAGTGATCAATCTCTTATATATGATGTGAGAAGCTTATCCTCAATACATCTATTGTTCTCCTTCTTTGAGTAAAAATACTTACAATGAGTCATCGATATGATGGAAGAACAAATGAATAATGTCTCTAACTGGTGGTTTTGTTGTTTTGATTAGTTGTCTCTTTTAATATGTTATTGATCTCTGCTTCCTGTTTCTACATGTGATGTTTGATAGGCTGTTCTTAGTGCTCACAACGCTGTCATATCTTCAATGAAACCTGGAGTCAACTGGGTGGATATGCACAAGTAAGACTGAATAGTAGAAATACTGTTCTTACGATGGAATACTTTTGCTTTCATATATAACTTTTCATATACATGATTAGCTTTACCTTTCATTATTTGTGCTTTGCATGGCAAATTTTATTAAGTTCATGCCCTGGTACTTGAAATATGAAGCTTTGGAGCAATACTTCTCTGGAATTACTATGTCTTTTAGCTGACACGAAATTGTTGGCGGTGAAAATGTTGCTACTTTCAAGGTGATGCTACTTTGGTTATTTACTGTCATTCTTCCTTACTAATTTGCAGATTGGCAGAGGAGAAAATTCTTGAGTCATTGATGAAAGGAAACATTCTTGTCGGGTAAACAGTTTCTTCTTGATAACTGCTTCTTTTGTTTGCAATAATGTAAAATTGTGAAAACCAAGAAGTTGATTGCAATGATATTCTTTGTTTTCTGTTGGTTCTAGGAATGTTAATGATATGATGGCTGAGCGAGTTGGTGCTGTTTTCATGCCTCATGGCCTGGGACATTTCCTGGGAATTGACACACATGATCCTGGTGGCTTTCCAAAGGTATTGTGACTAACTAATCTGCTGATCCATCAATTCTCCTCACTATGTTCTGTTTAAAACTCAGCATCTCCCTGAAACATTTGGGTTTGATGGATCTTAAATCAGGTTGTTTGATTTGCAGGATTTGAAGAGATTAACGGAACCAGGATTGAAAGCCCTACGTACTACCCGGGAACTCAAGGAGGGAATGGTTAGTAATTGCTGTTTTGGTGAAGGGAGAAATGCTCTCCTCCATTATTTTTGTTGTGAATCATGATAAGAATGATATGCTAGTTTCATGTTTTAAGTTACAAGGGTAAAATCATTGTCACAACTTCAAACTCCACAATTCGCGGATCCTAACTGATGACTGAGTTAATTTAACATGCGGATGAATCTCTTCAAAGTTATTCAACTGTTGCTTGTTGCTCGTTGCATTTGTTCTTGCACTGCAAAGTTCCACTTTTCTTTAATTTTTATGGTGATTTTTGTTGAAGGAAAAATTTTTTCTCTTTTAAGCTTGATGTTATGGATAGGAGTCTTGAGGTTTGAAGTTGGTTGCTATGTAGAATTTAATTAAGAATGTAAGGAACTGAGGAAATGTTTTAAGCATTAACCTATACTTATAGGTGATAACGGTGGAGCCTGGTTGCTACTTCATTGATGCTTTACTGACACCGGCCATGGAGGGCTCAAAGACATCCAAGTTCTTCAATCACGAAACAATTGCAAGATTTAAAGGTTTCGGCGGGGTTCGAATTGAAAGTGATCTGGTATGTCATTTTCTAAAAGCTCAGAGATCAAACTTCTGTGTGAAATGTTAACTTTACGCACATTCATTGCAATATTCTCATACCTCATTTCATTCATTCTCCTATATCCTTCTTTGATGTTTGCAGCACGTCACAGCTGATGGCTGCAAAAACATGACTAAGGTTCCTCGAGAGACCTGGGAAATTGAAGCAGTGATGGCTGGAGAGCCATGGCCACTGAATAAGAACACTGATGGGGTGAGCTAGAGAGGAGCCGTTGATAAGTTGTTTCACTTGCCCTACGCTTATGTTGCATAGAATCTTTGTATTCCGGTCCTACTGCATATCTGTACTGTTAGACTGAGCGTAATAAAAACTAGACTTTTAGAAGGTAGCGTTAACTTTTGCACTTGACAAGTTCAAATGGGACGAGACATGGTAAGTTAAAAGAGGTAAGGTCAGTTATTCAGAAAAGGGGGGAAATTTTTTTCTTTAAATTTTGATTAAAAAATAATATAAAATAAATATCAAAATATGAATTAATCAAATATTATTAATATGGTAATTTATTTAAGTTTTTAAATTTGACTCACGAATTAAATTTCAATTAATAACTAAAGATAATTGTAATAAACAGCGATTAAAAGATCAAATTTATTGGTTGATTAAGTGATTTAATTATTAAAATTTTAAACTAGTAAATTTTTTAATTTAGTTTTTATTTTTATTAATATCTTTTATTGTTAAAAATAACTATTTTGTTAATTAATTAGTTAGTTTTTATAAATTAATATGTTTTAATTAAAATAAATAAAATTTTATTAAATTTTAATTTTCGATCAATAAAGATTGTTTTTTATTATATTTTAATATTTTAATATTATTTAATCTTTAGCGATATTATAATTATTTAATACCAATTAAATTTTATAAATCTTGATCTCTTATTTTATTAGTTTAATTTTCCGCCCAATTTTTAAAATATTAATAATAAATTATTTGTTTATATAAGATTTAATTATTTTGATTCAAACTGTTATATATATAGTATTAATTAATTCATGCTTAATGTTTATATTATATATGTTTATCTAAAAGAAATAATTTTTTAAAAAAATTCAAAACGAGAAAATTTTAAAATTTTAAAGATTATAGAATTTTTTAAAAACTTTTTAAAGTTATAAAAAGAAACCGCAAATTTTTTAATATAAACCTTAGAAACACAAATATGATAGTGTGTTTGTAAACCAAACACTTTCGGAGTTTCTATTTTCCTTTTATAACTCTACATTCTTGTTTTTATCTGTTTCCCAAATAAAAAGAAAAAAAAAGTGATTGTGATAAACATGATTTGAAGGAATCAATACATCTACTTTTTCGCATGAAATTCTCTATCTTTAAATTTGTGTATCAACTCTGTTCGACACTACATAAATAGATAACTTAGATATAATGGAACAGAATTGGTACATAAATTTAAGGACAGAATTATTTTTGCTTCTATTTTTGCTCCTCTTTAACCATTCATCAATTATTCTATATGGTTTTTTCTATCTATCTATTCATTTATTAAATGTTAACAGATGGACGGATGAAGAGAGAAGCAAGATTGATGAATGGATAGATGGATAGAAAGAGAGAAGCAAGATTGATGAATGGATAGATGGATAGAAAGGGATAGATGGATAGAAAGGATAGTACACGAAAACAAAAACAGCTATCCTATGCCTGATTTGACCTGCTTTCATTAATTTAGTAAGTTATGAATCTGATAGTAAAAAATGAGGAATGATTAATTTATGGAGCCAAAAGTGCAATATATATAACGTATAAATTTAAATAAATTATTGTTATTATTTTAGTATTGTTTTATACTTCATTGTTATATTTGATATTAATATTTAATGGTAATAATTTATTTAAACTTTATATAAATAATGTGGCAATAATTTATTTAGATTTTATGTAAATTGTTAGAGACGTGATTTATATTTTGATTAATTTAATATAAAAAATTAAGGTGATCATTTATGTAAAACTTAAAATATTAAGTTATGAATTATATTTTTGTATAATATTAAAAAATATATTTTTAAAATTATGTCAATGAATTTTAATATTATAAATAATTATAAATTTTATTTAAACATTTTAAAAATAGAATGCAAGAAGTTGGAACAGAGAATTTTGTTCTCGTAGTATGAAAGTTTTATTATGTATAAATTGTTCAAAATCATTTTTTAATTAATTTGAAAGAGGAAAAGAAAAGAAAATTAAATGATGTCTTTGTGAACGATCTAATCTCGACGACTCCATGGCGGCCTTCGACAAAGCCATTGCTATTGAGGACGAGTCCACGGGTGTTGCTGTTTGTGTCGTTCGTCGAAGACGATAATGATCAGACCAGCGCTGATTATTACTTCGATTCCTACTCTCGCTTTGGTATATATGACCATTAACTTGTAGTTTAAGTGATTTCTTTTGTCATTTATTTCAAACTTATAGTCAATTGCATTCTTCTAGTAGTAGATCATGCTTGTTTTTCTCGAAATGTTGTCAATTTTTAGTAACCATGCCAATGTGGATGTTACTTCTCGTGCTTGCTTATCAAGATTGTAAAGAATTTATGTTGAATTAATTCTGGATTACTTGTCTAGAATGCTGCTTGTAAAGCTGATTTTTTTCCTTGAATGTTTTTGTTTTTGCAGGTATTCACGAAGTAAGCGTGTTGCTCCTGGTTTCATCTTTTGTTTGGTATGATTAATTGCTATTCTTTAACCTTTTTGCGCTGCAGGAAATGCTGAAGGATGTAGTGAGAACTAGGACTTATCGAAATGTTATATATCAGAACAAGTTTTTATTCAAGTATAAAATTGTGCTGGAACAGGAATTTTGACGCAGAACGGAAGTTATGAATGGAACAAGAACATTTAGACTCCGTTCAGGAGTTTAATCAATGTCGTTTGATTGGACGAAAAGATAAACAAAAACGACAAGCGATCTTGAAAGAAAGAAAAAGCTAAATTTTGTAATGAAATTTTTGAGTCGAAAAATTAATTCTTCAGAAAACATAAATAAGGCCTATTTATAATGGCCAAAAACCCTAATCTGAATCCTAACATGATTAGGAAAATAAAAGACCAAAAAATAGAAAAATAGTCTTAAAAAAACAAACGCAAAATTGGGCCCCTAAATAGTGGAGTTTGGCCGTCGAAGTTTCATCGGAGGGCGCCTCCTATGCATTTTTAAAAGTTATTCGCCTCGCGAAATCTTTTTTGAAAAGGTATCATAAGTCACAAACGGGTTTCATATGCAAGATTTAGGCCTTTTTTCGCATCCTACCGCAAACCTTGCCGCGGTCAAGATCTTCTATGTAATCCAAAGCTAACTGGTACGCATCATTCCCTTCCAATTGTAAAGAACTCGACCTCGAGTTACCATCATCAGGGTGATACAGATAAAGATCTGCCACGTTAAACGTCTTGGATATCTTTATATAATCTAGAAGGTCAAGAACATAAGCATTGTCATTGATCTTCTGAATTATATTGAAAGGACCAATCTTCTTTGGATTCAACTTTTGCTGTCCTCCTCTATGTTCCTTGCGCAAGTACACCATAACTTGATCACCAACCTTGAAGGATTGGGAACGTCTATGCTTGTTAGCGGCAATCTTGTACTTTTCATTGGACTCCTTCCGGTTTTGCCTCACCTGTTTAAACATATCAACATGCTGGTTGGCCAAATTGTTAGCTGCAACACTAGGAAGAACACCTGCAGGAAGTGCAATAAGGTCAATTATCTGTGCTGGAGCCTTCCTGCAAACAATGTCGAAGGGAGTCTTCTAAGTAGAGCTGTTGATAGAACTCTTGTAAGCAAATTCGGCTTGAGAAAGAGCAAGATCCCAAGAAGTCTTCTTATCGCTGCATATGCAACGTAATAGATTGCTAAGCGTGTGGTTCACCACTTCAATCTGTCAATCTGTCTGTAAGTTTGAGGATGTGCCGTGCTACTGTAATGAAGTTCAATCCCAAAACGCTTCCATAGAATAGTCCAAAAATGAGCAAGAAATTTCGCATCTCGGTCAGAAGTAATTGTTTTGGGTATGCCATGCAAACGAACAATCTCCTGGAAAATTAGTTTGGCAATATAAGATGCATCGCTAGTCTTCTTGCAAGGAATGAAGTGTGCCATTTTCGAAAATCTGTCAACTACCACATAAATAGAGTCAGAACCACGTTGGGTACGTGGCAAACCAAGAATAAAATCCATTGACAAGTCTTCCCAAGGATGATCGGGAATAGGCAATGGGGTGTATAATCCTGTGTTCTGCAAACGACCCTTCTGTGTTTGACAAACTCGACATTTTTGAACCATCTTCCTTATTTCTCTCTTCAGCTGTGGCCAATAGTAATGCTCTTCCAACCCCGCAATAGTCTTGTCACGACCTA
>JANSVA010000008.1:2908742-2922186 GCA_025504915.1 Erythroxylum reticulatum | reverse complement strand
ATCAACAATTCTCACAATGAGGAACGAGGAATACACAATCTGTTTCCTTTGAAAAGAAAACTTTTATGTATCATAAACCCATCAGTAGGTTCACGATTTTGTACTTGTTGCCGTATCTTCGTGAAATCTACATCCTCAGCATAAAGATCCTTCAGATACTCAAATCCCACTACCTTTTGACTCACTGTAACCAATAAAGTTGCTCTTCTACTCAATACATCTGCGACCTTATTTGTAACACCAGTCTTGTATTTGATGATATAATTAAAAGCTCCCATATAGGTTGCCCAACGCACCTGCATCTTGTTTGTATGCTTCTGAGTCGGCAATGAATTAATGATTTATGATCTGTATGGACAATGAACTCTCGCCCCATAAGATAATGTTCCCACGTCTTGAAGGCTCGAAAAATTGCATAAAATTCTTGCTCATAAGTACCCCACTTCTGCCTAGCTTCATTCAACTTTTCACTAAAAAATGCAACGGGCCTACCACATTGATATAAAACACCTCCAATTCCAACACCACACGCATCACAATCAACCTCAAATAGTTTATTAAAATCAGGTAAGGCAAGAATAAGAGCAGAAGTAAGCTTATCTTTAATCTCCTCAAAGCTTTTGTTGGTGGCTTCAATCCATTTAAATTTCTGAACTCTCTCCTTCTTCAAACAATCAGTAATTGGAGCCACAATAATGCTAAAATTTTTTATAAACCTCCTGTAAAAAGTAGCAAGTCCATGAAAACTGTGAACTTCCGTAATACTTTTAGGAATGGGCCAGTTTCAAATTGCTTCTACTTTCTTGTCATCTACATTATTCCCTTCTGAGCTAACAATATACCCAAGAAACAAAACTCTTTCTGTCATAAATGTGCACTTCTTCAGGTTGATAAACAACACATTTCCTTCTAAAGCTATCATAACTTCTCGAAGGTGTTGTACATACTCCTTAATGCTGTGACTAAAAATTAAGATATCATCAAAATAAACAACCACGAATCTGCGTAAGAAAGGACGTAGAACCTAGTTCATAAGTCACATGAATGTGCTTGGTGCATTCGTCAACCCAAATGGTATAACCAACCACTCATATAAGCCTTCCTTAGTTTTAAAGGTTGTCTTCCATTCATCTCCCTCCTTCATCCGAATATGATGATAGCCACTTTTAAGATCAATCTTTGAGAAAACTATAGAACCAGATAGCTGATCCAGCATGTCATCCAAGCGAGGAATAGGAAAACGATATTGAACAGTAATTTTATTGATGGCTCTGCTATCCACGCACATTCTCCAACTATCGTCTTTCTTCGGTACCAGTAACGCAGGAACTCCACCAGGACTGATGGTCTCACGGATGTGTCCCTTCTTCAACAATTCTTCCACCTATTCTTGCAAAATTTCACTCTCCTTTGGGCTCATCTTGTAATGGGGCAGATTAGGCAGTGTAGAACCCATAATAAAATCAATCTGATGCTAAATATCCCTTAAAAGTGGGAGTGTTGATGGTTCCTCAACTAAGGTAGGGAATTCTTCCAGCAACTATTTGATGAGTTTTGGTAAAGATAGTGTCTCCTCCTATGTTGGTGTTTCATCCTCTTTAATTTTCTTTCTAAGTAATAAGGCCACATCCTGCACACCCTTAGTAACATCCTGCCCTTCCACTTTAGAAGGTTTCACTGATCCAGAAGGCAAAATAATGATCCTCTTCTTGTTCCAGGTGAACCTGTATGAGTTCTCCTTTTCTCTGTGTTCAGCATCAACATCATACTACTTAGGCCGACCTAACAAAACTCCACAAGCATCCATATCCACAACATCACAAATAACAGATTCAACATAGTGTTTACTGATTGAAATAGGAACGCTACAGATCCTGTTTACTTCGATCGTTGGTCCCTCCTGGATCCACCCAACCTTGTACGGTGAAGGGTGAGGTTGAGTGGTCAACTGCAGTTTCTCCACTAACTGTTTTGCGATTAGATTCTCACAACTGCAACTATCTATTATCAATCTGCAAACCGCTTCTCCCACTTGACATTTTGCTTGGAATATCTTCCTCCTTTGCGTCTCTCCTTCCTGTTTTGGAGAACATAAATTTTTTTTCACCACAAAAGTCACTTCTCCATCTTCCGAGCCAGCAATTGAACCTTCATCCCAATCTGCTTCTTCTTCACAGTCAACTACCTCCTCAATCACGTTAACCTGTCGACGATTAATAGATGCTCTTCCTTCTGAACAATTATTTAATGTATGTCCCGGCTTTCCGCAACAATAACAGGTGTTTCCAGTTGGTTTTTTATGAGGATTGATTCTGCTTCTGTCCGCTTCAAGTGCCTTTACCTTGTTGTCTTTCTTCTCTTCCATTGCATTATGATTACTTCCCGAATTTACAACCCTAGAAGATTGCCCACCGGAATACCCTCGATATGTCTGACTGCCTGCCAAACCCGAATTTTAGTAATTTAAATTTCAATTACACTATTGTCGAGGCTGCCATTCAACTCGCTCTTCATCCCTCTTCACCATCTCAATAGCATCTGCTAATGTGAAAATTGCAACAACACCCATCATACACCGAATTTCATGATTCAACCCCCTCTGGTAATGAGCTACCTATTGCGCTTCGTTTTCACAATTTTCACATCTTGCTTGCAGCCTCAAAAACCCTCTTGTATACTCATCCACCTTCCTACTTCCCTGCATGCAATCATGATAACGGTTGTACAGTACCTGTACGTGATCACTAGTTAAGAATCTTTGTTGGATCATAAGCTTCATATCCAATCAGTTTCGAATAGGCGAATGTTATCTGCAATAGCGCTCATTCTGGTCAGAAGTCCACCATACGGCTGCACCTCCCTTCAATTTGTAAGCCACAATAGGAACCCTACGTTCGTCTTCTACATCCATAACCTCAAAGAATCTTTCAACCTCCACTAACCAATCTAAAACAGCTTCTACATCCAATGTACCATTAAAATTATGAAAATCTACCTTGATTTTGTAGCAGTCATTTTGATTTTCACGACCCCTGTAATTCTGAACTGCTCTAATTGGATCTGGTGGTCCTCCATAAACTAGTTGCGGATCTGCAACCCTAGGAATTGCCACTGCAGGAGGATGGTTAATCCTTCCTAAGTTTAACTGCTCTCCCAGCATCTATCTTATTTCTGCTATTTGATCGGATAAGTTTGCCACGGATGTTTCTAAGGTAGTAAGTCGTTTTTCGTAATTGGCGGCCATGGAGGATAAGCTTTGATACCAACTGACGCAGAACGGAAATTATGAATGGAACAAGAACATTTAGACTCCGTTCAGGAGTTTAATCAATGTCGTTTGATTGGACGAAAAGATAAACAAGAACGACAAGTGATCTTGAAAGAAAGGCAAAGCCAAATTCTGAAATGAAATTTTTTATTTAAGAAATTAATTCTTCAGAAAACATAAATAAGGCCTATTTATAATGGCCAAAAATCCTAATCCGAATCCTGACAAGATTAGGAAAATAAAAGACCGAAAAATAGCAAAATATTCTTTAAAAAAACAAACGCAAAATTAGGCCCCTAAATAGTGGAATTTGGCCGTCGAAGTTTCATTGGAGGGCACCTCCAATGCATTTTTAAAAGCTGCCTATCTCGCGAAATCCTTTCCGAAAAGGTATCATAAGTCACGAACGAGTTCATATGTAAGATTTAGGCCTTTTTTCGCATCCTGCCGCAAACCTTGCTGCGGTCAAGATCTTCTATGTAATCCAAAGTTAACTGCTCTGCATCAAATTTTGTCCTTGTTTTGTGCAAAAGCTGGTGCAGCACATGTTTATGCGGTATGCCGATTACTTCTAACATTTTCTTCTCGGTCATTCTTATTGTTTATTTAGCCTAAGCATTCGTTGTTTATCCAGGTTGAGTGTGCCAATGTGGCTAACATGGCAAAAGAGATCGTTGAATCAAACGGATATTCCAACGGTAATTATGTGCTTTTATTCGCATTTAGTGATTTTTGGTTCTCATATTTGTTCTGATTATTGTGTCTTTACTTACTCAGTTATTGATTTTTGCAGTAATAACAGTTCTGAAAGGGAAAATTGAAGAGATTGAGCTACCAGTTCCTAAAGTGGATATAATCATGTCAGTGTGGATGGGATATTTCCTGTTGTTCGAGAATATGTTGTGTTCAGTGCTGTATGCGCGTGACAAATGGCTTGTGAGTTGCACTGTCACTTCACCTACATATTATATCTCCTTTTTTTTTTTCCTTCTATAGTGGGAGCTATTCTTTTGAATTGCATGGAAAAATCTTCAGATGTAGGGAGCACAGATATGTGAATCTTCATATAACTTGTAGATTTGGAGGTTTTTAGTTCCTGGATTATGCTTATCTATATGGGAACACATACTAGGTATTGGTTGCATTATGCGATATAATTTTAAATAAGGAGAGGTCATAATTACTACTTAAGTTATGGAATTTGGGAGTGCTTTTGAGTTTAGGAGGACCTGGGTATTGACTAAACCTCACAAGCAGCTCCATTCCCTTGTTTTTCAGGTCATGTGCCTAGGGATTTATCTGAAATATTTGTTTAATTCCTAGTTATGCCCACCAATCAACTCTATCTTCAGAAACTCTAGACATGAAAAGAAACTCGTATAGACATGAACATTACTGGTAACAATCACATTACAGTGAGCATGTTAAAAATATGGTTCCTAGTCTGTATTATATATCTTTTAAATGAATTCCCATTTATGTATCTTACTGGTCATGCTAACAGATAATTTTGCACCAACACGCGAAATAAATGGTCTTTGCTTATTTCCAGATTGGTGATGGAATTGTACTACCAAATAAAGCTTCTCTTTACTTGACAGCCATTAAGGATGCAAATTACAAAGAAGAAAAGATTGAATGTTAGTCTATTTCCAGTTTTGGATACAAGTGGAAATCATTGACATATTCCTTCTGTACTCATGATTTTAACTTTTTCTTACAATTTTTCCATGTACATGTCAGACTTCGAAGCAAATTGATTGATGTTATTGAACTTTGTTGTGTTTCTGCGTGCAGTTTAATTTCTTTTTCATCTGCTTATGTTTTCTTTTTTCTTTTCCTTTCTTGTCAACTCAGTTTGGAATAATGTTTATGGTTTCAATATGGACTTGCTTAAGAATCAAGTTGTTACAAACTGCCAGCTACTTATGGTAGGATAGGCGATGTGTAAGACATGATTGCTTGCATTTCTGTGCATCTTGTTTTATATTTCTTCTCTCTAAATTTTCTAGTTCATCGCCTTTGACTGATGCTTTTAAATATTCTCCTCAGACAATGGACATCTCAAAGATGGTTTCTGGAGACGTTTCCTTCACAGTTCCTTTTAAACTTGTGGCAGAACATGATGATTTCATCCATTCTTTGGTAGCTTCCTTTGATGTGTCATTTACGAAGTGCCATAAATTGATGGGATTCTCCACAGGTTAATCACTTAACCATATTTAGTTTTTGCATTATATGTTTGCCCTGATTATAAAGTTGTGAAATTAGGTGTTGAAGGAGCTTCATAGTTTTTCTTGGCTCTTAAAATGTTTATGTTCGTGTACTTTTCCATGCTAGGATGAATTAGTTGAAAGTGAATCTTCCTGCTGTTGAAGCCAGGACATTAATATCCTAGATGCGTCTACACGTTCTACATGATAAAAGTTGAAGAATTATTGAGACCATATGATGAGCAATTGGGAATGAAGTGATAGCTTGACTCCTGAGTCTGACATTGTAGTCTTTGTTAAGTTTGACTCATCTTGAATTCAAGTCAATTGGACATCAAACTTGTATGAATTGTTTGAAACTAGTTTGTCAGAATGATCTTGCAGAAACCAATTTTTCTGGTTGCAGGGAGCAATCTAGTGAAATTTGAATCTGACAAAGTTCACGTGTTATGCAGGGTCAAGATCACGGGCTACACACTGGAAGCAGACGGTCTTGTATCTAGAAGATGTCCTGACCATATGTGAAGGGGAGGCAGTGACTGGCAGCTTGACCGTGGCACCAAACAAGCACCCCCGTGATGTAGATATAATGCTCAAGTACTCATTGAATGGTCGGCGTTTTGTGGTCTTGAGAACTCAACATTACAAGATGAGATGATATGCATCCATGTTTACCCCTCAACTGCAAGTATTGATGGCAGAAAATAATGTTAAACCATCTTCCATCAGCCCCTTCACAATATAGCCAAGAATTGCTTCCCTCTGTTCAAGAGAGGGATGGTTGTATTATTTTGTTTTGAATTAACCAAAGCTTGTTGGTTAAACTTGTTTATTAGTGTTAGTGTAATGCTGAAATTTTTGATGTTTAATTTCAGAGGCGTTCTTTTGCTAAATTAGCTTAAGTTGCACTTGCTCCAACGATGCGTTCTGCAAGATGTCAGAATTATCTATTGATAGTGAAATTTTAACCTTAATCTCGAAAATTTTTCTCCATACATTGCTGTTTCAGTGTTCAGCTAATAATGGCATTTAGAAAGAACAATATTAGTGTGAAACAGGCTTTCCAGGAAGCCATTGCTCGAGAAAGGACGGTATGTACTTCATTCCTGACTTCAAACCTCTGTTTTTCTAACACTAAATCCCGAAATGTCATGTTCATGCATCAAACAAAATGTGCAAAAAGTCACAGTTACAATTTTAAAGCTCTGATTTGCCAGTTTTAGAATTCTTTCCACGTGCGGCTTTGCTACCTTGCCACCAATTCTGTATCCTGCTGGAGACCTTCCTTGCATGCCTTTTCAAAGTCTCGCCGGTGTTTAAGATTCCTTTTGTGATTTTCTGTGTCCAATCACCCTTTTTGTTTTCTTTTTCTCTCAGAAGTTTTCCCTGAAATATACCAGCAAATGAATCAGCGGAACAATGATGACTTAAAAGGGAAAAAGAATTTGTTTTCACAAAATTTATTACCAAATTTGTGGGAAAGTTTGCCTCGTCTTCATCTTCATCTTCATCTTCATCGGCATGCTCATCACCGAAATTATTCTTCATCAAATCCTCCCTTGAATACATTTTCATGTTAGGCGCCCCTGGCATGCCCTAGAGTAAAGCGACATATTTTATAAGGAGCAGAACATACAACAAGAATGCATAGACGCAGTTTGAGTAAGATAAGAAATGACTACCTCCATGGATCTCAAAATCTTATCCATTTCAGCCTCTTTGGATGGTTTAGGAATAAATGGTTCTCCAGGAGTCCTATCCTGAGATGAAAGAACAATACTCATTAACAGGGATTTGTGTTGAACTTGCTTATTTTCACATGACCCCCCAAAACAACACTGATAAATTGCAGTGTAGCGTCATAAACATAAGGCACAGTTGTATTTCCCTATTATGCAATAATGTTCTTTTCCCTAATATGCAATAGTGTTCTTTCTACTCCCCAACACATAGATGGAAGGTAAAATTGCAGGAGGTGATGGCAAATGAAAATATCGTTTCAGTGAGAAGAGTGGATTCATCTTTTACACTTAAGAGTAATATAACTTCCATTCATGCACTCTTTGCATCTTAAGGAAAGGCTACAAACATATGATACAAGCACAACTGAAGAATTGACTATAAATCCCATTGTTATTTTCAAAGTCCTTGAATGAAAGATGAGATCATAGTCTGAAACCGGGATATCAATTAGCAATGTACCAATATACAAATTTGCATAAAGATAAAGTGAGGTTGTGACCCATGATATCTCACATAATGTGGTTGTGAATTATGGATAAAAATTAGCTTAGCTCTTAAAAATATTGATTTGTCCACAATCATTTCAAGATTTGATCGCAAAATACCAACAAACAACTATAAAAAAGACACTATATCTAGTCAACAACTTCTCAACCATAATAGATGTCCTTCTGAAGTGCATCCGTATTGTTGGTAATATTCATAAAGATTTCTCATACAACATTGCAGATTTGAAAGAAGAAACCAGGACAATGATTCCACTACTTCAGAATTCAAATGCACAAGATATTCAACTATTGTCTTGAAGGAGCACAAGATAGGTTGCAAAGACACGTGACATCTAATTCAGGGGAATCAAGCAATCACATTCATCACAAGTGTTGGAATTCTTGGGATCATTTTTTTCTGGCCATAAACACCATTAGATGGCTCCAAGATAAACATTTTTTTCAGGAATCTACTTTTTTCCAGAGAAAAACAGACAATAACAACAGGGGATTTACTTAACACAATAATTGACAGCCATAATATTTCAGGACTCAAGCCTCTTAAGATGGACTAATAGCAGTTACCTTAGGGACTGGAGGTGGCCTCTTACTGCATGCTTTTGTCAGATCTTTGCAAAGATAATTTACCAATGATTCAGTATCAGGCTTGGAAGCATATATAAATTCTGCAATATCTGTATCCGAATACCCCATAATCTGCAAAATTACCAACTTATAAGACAATTGTACAGTAGGAGTAATATCTCTGCTGAACTAGGAACACCATATAAACACAGATTGAATGAATTTCTAAAATCAAACATTAGGCAATAATATGACCACAACCGTATTCCAGCAGACAAAACAGAGTTAACTTGCCATCTAAAAAGTCTATGTTACAGCAATAAAGGCGGTCGAATATCTCACCTCCTGGCAAGCCTTCTCGATTGTCTTGCATTCTGAATTGCATTGCCCTTCAGAGTCTTGTTCCACCAGCTAAAAAGTAAAATTTTTAGGAATTAGCAGGCGAATGGCATAGTAACGAACTCCATTTGCTATTAAGCACAAGTTTCTTTCATCAATCATTCTCTACCTCAAAATGGGGTTTAAAAAATATTCATGGAAACAACTAGCAGAACCCAATAAAAGGAAAAAAAGACAAAGATACAACTATCTAACCTCCAACTTATCCCCTTGCTCCACTATATCAATCTTCAGAATCCAATCGGCTTCCTCCTTTTTCAAATTGCAAACATTCTCCGCAATTTCGATAATTTGATACTCAGAGATCTAACACAACCAATAAGAAAATAAACAAAAAGATCAACAACCAAGACCAATCAAAACCAAATCAAACCCAGTTGTTAAAAAGTGACCTTTTTGGGGGCGATCTGAGACTGCTTCTTTTGAACTTGCTGATAAAACTCGGCCGCAAGCCTTTCACAAACTTGGCATTTGATAAAGGGTATGTCCTCTTTTCTTGCACTTGTGACAGGTTTCTTAGCTGCAACATACAAAACTGGCAACCAACTTAACAATATTAGCACTGCCACTATTGCAACCAACACTAGTCTGATCTTTCCCATAACGCCTCTTTCACAAAACACGACTCAAAGAACACAACACAGTAGCAGGTCTATTGCAACACAAAATCTGATCTTACGACCCTAAAACAATTTGCCCGCTGCAGCCAACTTCAAATAATGTTTTTGTCTATATATATACGTAAAACCATACGTGTTTCGCGATTTCTGATTGGCTGGTGACTCGCGGGCCCACATTTTGTCGACCAATAGGATGGAAGATAACACGTATAGTTATTTGTTTACGTCTTTTGGTTGGCGGGTTTTCCCTTTGGCGTGAGTTTCACTTGAGTGAACGAAACCTAACTAACGACGCCGTTTGAATTAGGATCCATCGGTTGTTCCTAATCCTAAGCCCACCTAAACCTGCAAGTTGAACAATATTGGGGGCTAACGGATTGTGTGATTTATGGGCTTTGGCCCATAAGCCCAAGAAAAACTTCAGTGACCTTACTTACAACCTTTTAACTTTTTTAATTTTCTTTTGATATTCTTAATTAAAAATCTGATATTCATCAATTAATAGTCATTAATATTATAACTAATAAAAAACAATTTAAATAAACTATTTAATTTAATAATCATTAATAATAATTATTTTTTAGGAGGAAAAAACCAATTACATGACTAGTCTAGGAAACAGATTCCCGACACATCCTCTAAAAGGAGTGCATGGCACCCAATGGGTGGATGAACAAAACAAAGTGGATCCTAGCGCAAAATGCTCAGCATAGCTTGCTAACCAGTCCGCAAAGCAGTTACGCTCATGGTAGATGTGACAATGAACCACCATCTAGTTTCGCGTAAACAGTTCATAAATGCACTGAACTATGGCATTATGGATCATGGACCAGTTGGTCGAGGAAGAGATGAGTTGAATGGCCACTACCGAATTTGTTTCCAGCTCAATCCGGCGAAATTCGAGATTCCATACAAGCGTAAGCCCTGTGTACACCCCCTAGAATTCCGTAGACACCAAAGAGCACCAACCGAGATTGTTGATGAAACCGCCAAGCCAGTTGCCTGAACTGTCCCGAAGGAGTCCGTCTATTATAGCCGAGGAGGAAGACCGTTTACATACCCCATTTGTGTTCAACTTGACCCACCCTAAAGGAGGTTTAGACTAGTCGATGAGTTACTCGTGGCATGGGTGGTGTCCGAGAACAGTGCTACGTTGCCATGTGGTTGACTTGTAGACCTAATCTGCATAGGACAAAATAACATCAATCGATGAAGAAGGCTAAATAAAATGAACGTCAAATAGGGACCCATTATGCCAAGCCCATAAGAACCAACAAGTCGTGCCAAAAACAGTCGACCACTTCAGACCGAACACTCATCTATGGGATTGGAGATTGGAAACAAGCCATTGGTTGATTGGCAGAGTGAAGAACGCAGGAGTAACAATGTGCGGAGGAAAGACGCTCCACACTTGGCAGGCTTTGACGCAGGCTCGCACCATATGCTACGAGTATTCGTCAAGACTGCAGTGGTAACAAGAACCATCTATAGAGAGGTGTCGACGCACCCGTTGTTGGTTCGTAAGAAGCCTGTCCTAAGCAAGGAGTCATAGGAAGGAACGAACTCATTGAGGAGTGCCAGATGGGCTTTTAAAAGGCCAGTATCCCCGATGTCCGCTTGGTCCATAAGCCAGGAGTAAGTAGAAGCTCTAGTGAATTGACCTGAATCGAACATTCCCCATCATAACTTATCCTGTACTAGGAAAGGCCTCGGGGGGAAGGTACCAGTTATTAACCGATAGATCTCCATCAGGAGGTAGCCTTGAAAGGCAACCCAAGTCTAATTACTGTCATTGTCCACAAAATGATGGACACTGAGGTTGTGTTCAGGAGCAGAAATAGGGATGGTGGCCTGGTGAATAAGCGGGCCTACTCCCACTACCCAGGGGTCGAGCCAGAATCTCATTCAGACACCATCGCCAAGCACCCATTTCGTTTCTTGAATCACGATGTGCCAAACAAACTTAATACTCTTCCAGATCATGGAACCACTAGTGGTGTCAATGGTGTTGGGGAGAGTGTTAGCATCAAAATTATACTTAGCAGAGAGAACTCAAACCCATACAGAGTTAGGCTTGTCAATCAGGGTCCAACCTAATTTGGCTACGAAGGCATCATTGGTTTGACAAATGTTCTGGATGCCCAGACCCCCCAGCTCTTTAGGTTTACAAACGTCCTCATTTTACTAATGGAATCTGCCTGGATCCATTAGTCAAGCCCCACAAAAATTGGCGCGTATTCTGTTCCAGTTCATCGCAAAGACGGTGAGGCAAGAGGACCGTTTGCATAGTGTAACTGGGAAGAGCAGCTATAACTGACTGAGCTAAAGTGAGTTGACCTACAAAGAACAAAAGGATGGCTGACCAGCTTGTAAGCCTTTGATGAACCTTGTCCAGAATGTACTGATAAGTTTTGTAGTTCACTCATTCATGCAAGAGTGAAACTCCTAGGTACCGACCTAAATCATAGGTCTGAGAGAACCCCATCGCTCCGTATAAATAGCGGGATGTCGGTATGGGAATGTTCTTAGAGAAATAGCACTGGGATTTATCCTGACTGAGCCGTTGCCCGGACGTAGCACAGAAAGAATCTAAGATATGGCGAATAATGTCCATTTGAGCCATAGAGGCCTCAGAGAAAAGGATGAGATCATCGGCAAAAAAATAAGTGAGAGATTGGCAGCCCAGTTCTGCTCAATTTTATAAGCTCCCATCGGCCTTGAGAGGCTGCTTGCATAATAGTTTGCCCTAATCGTTCCATACACAGAACGAAGAGGTAGGGTGAGAGGAGGTCACCCTGCCGAATACCTCAGGAGGGGTTGAAGGGCTCACTCAGATCACCAGTCCACCTAACTTGGATGGAGACCATGGAAATGCACTTCATAATGAGACTGATCAGCGAAGCAGCCAGGTTGACATCAAATAGCGTATCTTAGATGAAATCCCAGGATAACCGGTCATATGCTTTCTCCAGGTCAACCTTGATGGCCATAATGCCTGTTCGTCCAGTTTTCCGTCGCATAGTGTGAATGACTTTTTGGACGATAATGATATTATTTGTGATTAGGCGCCCTGGGACAAAACTGCATTGGTTAGAAGCAATCAGATCGTCTAGGTAAGATTTAAGACGATTGACAATGATTTTAGTTATAGCTTTGTAGATCACCGAACATAGCAATTGGCCGAAATTGGTTAATGGAATTGGGGGACGGGTTCTTCGGAATAAGAACCATGATAGTGCGGTTGAATTCCGCTTCCCAGGTTTCATGACTGAAGATGCGTTGAAAAAACACAGTCAAAGTAGGGCTCACTATATCCCATTGGGATTGGTAGAAAAGCGCAGGAATGCCCTCAAAACCCGGAGTCTTGTTATGATCCATACTGAAGATTGTCGTCTTGATTTCCTCCAGCTCGAGAGGCCAGTCCAAGTCAGTGATGGCAGAGAGGGGGAGACGGTGAAACTGCCCATGGATCAATTGAGTAGTAGGATGGGAACTATCCTTTGTGTACAGAGTCGCTAGGAATTGTTGAGCGTGACGACGAATGGTCCGAGGATCGGACATTACATTCCCATGTTCATCCTGTAATGAAGTAATTTGCGCCTTTCATTGCTTGGCCATAATGATGGAGTAATAGTATCTGGTGTTCCTGTTTCCCTGGCTAAGCCACTAACATCTGGAGCGTTGATGCTGGTAAAGTTCCTCTTGAATGAGGACTTGTTTCAGCTCCGTGCGAAGGTGAAGCTCGAGATCTTGGAGAAAACTAGATGCAACAGTTTCCAGACGATGTTGGATTCCAGCAAGCTGGGCCAGGAGTCGGTTTTTCCTATAGAAGATGTTTCTGAATGTGGAACTATTCAATTGATGAAGCCGGTTCGCAAACTTTTGAATTTCACGGCTAAAATCTGTACCGATAGGTGTCCTATTGGACCCCGAACCCGAACCATTCTATTAAATGAGAAATTGTTGACGATTATTTATGTGTGGAAAAAAAAGGAAAAATTTTGAACTTGGAATGAAATAGAAAAGATAGTTTAGACACAAGATGGGATACATGTGATATGTTGGAAGTTAAAAGCTGGAAAATGTATATGTCCATTGAGTATGCTTCGGTGTTTTAGCCATAACTTT
>JANSVA010000008.1:2895752-2908642 GCA_025504915.1 Erythroxylum reticulatum | reverse complement strand
CAGTTAGTTAACTATTTAACTCTCATTTAAAAAAAATTTAAATTTTTTTTGGTACTGTTTGGTAAAATAAAAATAAAAAGTGTTTTTAATTTAACTATACTTTATTTTGTAATAAAAATTATTTATGTATATAAATAATATTTAAAATATATTAAACAATATACAAAGCACAATATATTAATTATTATATAATGTTAAATCATATGATATTTTACATGGATTATAATATAAGGAAAACTAATATTAAAAATAAATATTAAAACATATAAAAAATTAAATAATATTATATAAATTAAAAAAACGTGAAAATATGTTTATAAATATTGTGATAAATATATGTAAAATATAAAGACAAAATACTCAAACACTGAATTTTTTAAAAAAGTTTTTACGATAAAATAAGTAATTATTGTCTTTCTAAAAATCCATCCAAAGAGACGATTAGCATACCCAAATAAATAAATTGAAAGTATATTCTAAGGATGTTGAAACTTTCGCTGAAGATCCACATGTCATTTAATTAGTCCATGTGAAGTGTCGAGTAATATTTGGAGAGACATGTGAAACGTATAGTTGGCGACTGCATGCCATACTTAACCGCATTTATTAGTTTCCAAATAAATGTACATCAAATCTCTCCAAATCGAACATTTAAAATTTGAAATGGTTATTTAAAGACCTTTTCTTTAAAAATTACATTCTCAAAAATAAAATTTAATTTAATGTATTAAAAATCGAACCAATCTAAATTAAATTGGTAAGATAAAAAATTTAATCGATATTAAATCATCGTTAAATTAAAAATTAAAAATAAATAAAATTTTATAAATATGATTAAAAATATTATTTTATTTATTAAAAATTTTAAAAATTAATTAAATTAAAATTAATTTATTAATTTTAATTTTTAATTAATTAATTAATAACCGGTTAACCGTAAACTTTAACAGCATTGAGATAATGCGGCAAGGCAGCTCCTACTCCTCCTTTCAGGACACTTGCCTTCTTAAAGCACGTGAATTGGCGGTTGAAATCGGACAAGAACTCTTTAAGGTGTGTAAAATTAGGCAAAGCTTTATACTTCGGTTAAGAGAATATCAATTAACAAGATACGACGTTTAGTTATACACTTAGAAGATCACGTTATCTATACTTTGGTAGAAAGAGCACAAGACATGGGAAGTCAAGATCTTGTCCATTCGTCCTACACCTAATTATGTTTAATTAGCCGACTAATTAAGAATTTACTTTATTTTCTATAAATTTCAATGCGTGTATGGTTAATTTTGAAATGACTAATTAGATATAAAGCATGATTGGTACGGGCACACATGATGATATCAATAGAGTTAAATGAAAGGCAAGCAACCACCAGTCAGTCTAAATAGTTATAGCAAAACATACACAAAAGATGACGTGTCCATGTCAACTCCCCATCTCTACACCCCCAAGGCATGGGGGCCAAAATCATGGGACCCGCCGAAAAGGTCGGTACCCAATGACAGCTGTACACGTATATTGGGAACATTAAAAGGACAACATCAGTCAAAACGAATGATAGGTGCCATATGCCTTACTCATCAAATTTGCTTTGCTTGCTTTATTATTAAATAAATGAAATCTATTTAATTTAGTCAATAAAGTTAAAAACAAAATCCAACTCCAACTCCTCTATCTGCGGGTAAAACGTCTCTCTCTCTCTCTCTCTCTCTTACTGGCCATGTAAGAGAAAAAGCAAATTAAGTAGGCTTAAACAAAATTGAAAAATAAAAGTAAAAGATAAAATTAAAATTTTAAAAAATAAATTATATCATCTGTGAAATTATCATAATAACTCTTATAATTTTATATTTTAAATTAAATTTTAATTGAAAATAATAACAAAATACATAAATTATAGAGATCATGTACTAATTAAATGATATTTATATAATAATTAAGCTATAGCTTCTTTGAAAAAAATACAAAATAAAGATCTTCACTTAAGTTAACAATTTATTATATTTTTAAATTATTGATTTATGTTCAATTTAATTTATTCAAGCTTAATTTAATAATTAATTTAAATTACTATATTAGTTACGTTTTATTAGTACAACGTGATATTAAAATATTATGTATGTTTCGACCTTATATTTTCACTCAAAATTACAAGAATTATGTTTTTTATTAAGAAAGGGAAAAAGAAAGACCAGCGAAACGGCGTCGTGGGGTATTTGACTGACGGTGAAAAAAAAATGTTGTGTGAACAGGTAAAAATAAGGGTCGGTAGGTGAGGAAGTTCACTGAGAGTCAGAGACCGTCGGTGGGAGGTAAAAAAAATAAAACTGATAAAGCGTCGGTGGAGGTTAAAAAAAAACAAAAAGGAAAATATTGTCTAAATTAGCAGTAGAGGGAATGAGCGAGATCGCTTTGTGTATAAGCCATAATAGAGACAGAGCTAAAGGGCCTAAATTTGTGGAAGCCAGATAAATAGGTAAGATAAAGAGTGTGTTGGAGAGAGAGAGAGAAGCCGAGGCTGGAAAGAGAGAGAGAGAGAGAGAGAGACATCGTCGGAGATACGGCGGAGAGAAGAGTAGAGACTCACTGGGTTTACCTGAGAAAGGAGAAGAGAGGTAGAGAGAGATAGACAGAGCTGCGGCCATGGCGGAGTCAAACGATTCTGTTTCCGTCGATATGGAGACGATCTATCTTGGTGGGAAGGTTGGGTTTTTCTTTCTGGGTTTGGTTGTTTTTGTGAATGCACGCATTTGTTTGGGCCTTTTTATTGTTGACCTTTTTACTTGGTTGTTCATTGCTTCGTGTGGCTTTGTGTTGAAGTTTGGATATTTACTCCGTCAATGCACATATTCTTCCGGTTTTCTATCCACTCGTTTCTTTGAATTTGTATAAAGTGTTTGGGTGTCAAAAACGCTTGGTTTTGATTTTTTTAACCGTTAGCTTATATCGTGTCGTGTGATGCATTTTAGCCTACTAAATGGATTTCTGAACAGCACTTTTTGGGTCAATGGATTTCTTGAAAGCTGGAGTAATAGCTGATTCAAGTCCTTTCTGGTGATTTTATGTTTGTTGAGAATTCTTGATTGGCTATTTGTATCTTGGTAACCCAAGAAGAAGTCACTCTTTGCTCTTCATCTTTTTATCCTTCAATTTGATGTGTTCTAATGAATGAAACTATTATTCTTCAGTTCTATTTTCTTGTTGCAATTTTCGATTCGGGTTTTTAATCATCGAGTTCCCGAGATTTTGATTTTGGGGTAATTATGATATTATTCTTTAAGAATGGTCTATTTCTTCGAATGATTCTTCTTGAAGGTGCTAATCTTGGCTCTTACATGTTAACATGCGATGAATCATGGATGTACGGGGACTAAATTTCCCAGATTTAGATTCCTCTGCTTACAAATTTTCTTTCGTTATTTTTCGGATTGAGAGTAATTTTTTGACACTGGATATCTCATGACGTTCCTGTCTAAGTTCCCTTTGTTGCTTTTGTTTTCTGCTGAAGTCTGTCGGATTGTTCAGATCTTTTAATTTGTTAGTTTGCTTGTATAGTTTTTCTTCTG
This sequence comes from Erythroxylum reticulatum, assembly GCA_025504915.1. Lineage (NCBI taxonomy): Eukaryota > Viridiplantae > Streptophyta > Magnoliopsida > Malpighiales > Erythroxylaceae > Erythroxylum > Erythroxylum reticulatum. Next base: position 2,905,076 of record JANSVA010000008.1, on the reverse strand, counting down.
TTTTTCATGTGGCGGAAAGGTGGTGGTTCCTCGTGATATTATATTTTTTAAGGTTAATTGCAGTCGACTGAAGAAACTTACCCTTACTTTTTTTCCTTGTCTTGTTTCGTCTTTGTTTTTTTATATTAAGATATTTAGAAGTCTAGCTGTTCTGCCCCCTCTCTTTAATTTGTTTCATTATCAGTTCCAGTTAAATGTTAATACGTAAGTAAGGTTTCCGTTCACTATTATTTCTTTGTACATGCAATGATTATGATTGGAATGGAGAACCTACTTGTTTTGTCTTCTTATCTGTGGGTTTGTACAAACATGTTTTTTTGTTTTCTACCCACAAAAGTTGATTCGTGCACATGGAGAAGCTTTTCTTGGGAGTAAATTAATCTGGATAAAGTTGAAGTTACTTTGTTGAATGTAGATAGAATGAAAAGAAGAAATAATGTCCTTTCTAGTTTGACAAACATATTAATTGTGATGAAAGTTGGTACAGTTAAATGCTTTTCACCTGTGTTCGCTAATCATTTTAGGAAAATCTACCCTTAATTTTCTATTTGCTTGTATCTTTCTCTTAATTCTTTTTGTTTGTGAAAATCTCAGGAGCACCATGTGAGGACCGGCCGTGGTTCTGTGTCTGTTATAGTCTATGGGGACCAAGACAAGCCGGCACTAATTACCTATCCTGATTTGGCTCTAAACCGTAAGTTTGTAGATGCAATTTCTAACTATTATTTACATTTGTTGTGTACATAAAAGCTTTATTATTGAGACATCACATGCTTGCGCAAATTTCACTTTCATTTTTTTTTCCAACTAGTTTATCATTAATTCGTCATAATAGGGCTTGCTTTCTCCATTATTGATTAAGGCCAAGTGGCTTACTGAATGATTTTCACACAAATCCATTCCTAGATATAATCTTATGTTCTTTTGAGTAAGTTCAATTCCAAGTTCTGACAATATTGTCATATTCATCTTTGTGTACTTCTTGCTCAGATATGTCTTGTTTCCAAGGACTGTTGTTTTGCCCCGAAGCAGCTTCTTTGTTACTACACAACTTTTGCATTTACCACATTAGTCCTCCTGGGCATGAGGTCAGTGAATTAGTTGACTTGAGTTCAGATTCTTGATTTCTTTTAATTTGCATTGGGTTCTCATTCTTTTAACCATATTTGCATCTCATTAGAGACAAATATTCATATAATTTTGCACTTCCACAAGAGTTCTTGCAGTTAGGAGCTGCTTCACTTTGTCCCGATGGTCCTGCGCCTTCTGTTGACGATTTAACAGATCAGATTATTGAAGTTCTTAACTATTTCAAGTAAGTTTAGTAGAAGATCTATGTTTCATATTGTGTTTGGGGTGCCAAGTAACGATGTTTGTCCTTGTGCCTCTTACTATAAAGTACATGGAATTTTCTATTGATATATTGGATATGCTGACTTTCTTGTGGCATCAAAATCTGTCTCAGGCTTGGCAAAGTTATGTGCATGGGAGTGACAGCTGGTGCTTATATCCTGACATTATTTGCTGTAAGTCCCTTAAAGGATTGCTTTGAACAGTATTTTGTAGGCAAATCCTATGTTCTTGGCCTGACTTGTATATGTCATCACAGATGAAATATAGAGAACGAGTGCTTGGTTTGATTCTTGTATCACCTTTATGCAAAGCACCATCATGGACTGAATGGTTGTATAACAAGGTTCTTTTTGCTGATTCTGTTTCTTTCTCCAAAAAACTATTCCTGTCATCTGGTGCAGTTTTACTCTCGTGGGTTGTGATAATGTTCATTTGCATCGTGCAGGTGATGTCAAATTTGTTATATTTTTATGGAATGTGTGGATTGCTCAAGGAGTTTTTGCTTCAGAGGTACTTCAGCAAGGTGATGTGTAACTTCATTCCTAGAACATTTCAAATAATATTACTCCTTTGGATTATCAAATGAAAAGTTATATATTGCAACAGGAAGTTCGTGGTAGTGCAGAAGTTGCCGAGTCGGATATAGTCCAAGCATGCAGAAGAGTTAGTAGTTGATGTTTAATCAGTATTCATTTCTTATTTGCCTGTAATAGTGCACTTGCGCTAGGCTTTCATATTCGTCGTTTTTCTCTAGTCAGTTTAAATTGGTGGTGACATAATGTTGATTGTTGTTAACTGATTTTTTCTGCAGTTGCTTGATGAAAGACAGAGTATAAACATCTTACGATTTCTTCAGGCACTTAATAAGTGAGGACTTCTTCCAGCCTTCCAGGCGTGTCTAATATCTGTTATTGCTTTTATTACTACGAAAATTTTGGCATACTTACTCCACAAAACTCGGAAGTTACTTGATCTTTGTTGTGCCCACCTACAGGAGACCTGACATTACTAGTGGATTGAAGAGTCTAAGATGCCGAACGCTTGTGTTTGTTGGGGATAATTCTCCCTTTCATTCCGAGGCTCTCTACATGATCTCGAAGTTGGACAGAAGATATAGTGCGCTGGTTGAGGTGTGTACGGAAGAGTTCTTAGGATTATTTTTGTGAAATGAAATGAAATGGTGACATAAGGGATAAACCTCAGCACATTATATCTATTCTGATGCTTGTGCAGGTCCAGGCTTGTGGATCAATGGTAACAGAGGAACAGCCACATGCAATGTTGATACCAATGGAGTATTTCTTGATGGGGTTTGGATTTTACAGGCCATGCCAGCTCAGTGACAGTCCAAGGAGTCCTCTCAGTCCATCTTGCATCTCACCAGAGCTCCTCTCTCCCGAAAGCATGGGTTTGAAGCTTAAACCAATAAAAACCCGCATTTCACTTGAAGTTTAATTGGAGGACATGTAGAGTCAAAGGAGGAAATTCTTGAATTCTTTTCAAATTTTGTGTTACTTTTTTTTTTTATTTATGTAAGAAGGGTAGAAGGAAGCAGGTCGAAGTGATGTAGATAAGGAAATGAAGTGAATAGGAGGAAGAAGATGACATGCATTTATTCTTTTGTAGTGGTTCATAAGGACTAAGGTGGACTGATAGTCATTGAGCTGTGTGTAAATTCTTAAGGACTTGAAATATTTGTTGACAGTTACTGCCAATAACAGAGATGAACTCATTATATATGCTCATTGCAATACTTCTGCTTTTTCTCTGCCCTTGTGGTGTCATTTTGATGCGTATGGAAGTGTTTTATATTTTTTAATTTAGTATTAATTTTTTAAAAAATTTTAGTTTAATAATTAAATTTTAAAATTCATATATATTAGTTGATTAATAAATGAATATTTACTAAAATATATTAAATAAAATTTAAAATTAATTTATATAATTTTTAAAAAGTTACTTATTAAATTAAAAAAATAAAATTTTATTGAAAGTTAAAGGACGCGTTCTTTTTCCTTTGGAGGCCATGAGTGGAATATTAAAGCGCCGAACAAGAACAAAAAAGGTTCCATTTGTTACGGCTTTTTCGATAGCACAGAGATTCGGCGCCGACGCGGTCGTTGGCGGAGATGGCGGACATAGTGGTGATTTTCGACTTCGACCGGACGCTTATCGACGGCGATAGTGACAATTGGGTGGTGACCCAAATGGATCTCACTAACTTGTTCAATCGACTTCTGTACACTTTGCCCTGGAACTCTCTCATGGTTTGCGCTCGAGACTTTTGGTTAGCCTATTTGATCGACGCATGCCTTTTTTTTTATTTAACTTTTTTGAATGTTTGAATTGGTGAATGTTTAATGTTGTTGTCATGGACATTGGCCTTGACTGTTCAAAATCTTATTTTTCTTTGTCCTCTGGTAATTTTTCTTTCGAAGCCATTCATTCAAAGAGATTGAATTTGATTCTTGCTTGGATTCAAGTTAGGTACGGAACATGGTTTTCAGTATGAGTTTCCGGGAAAGTATTTTACTTTATTGTTGCTGGATATTGTTAGGATACGATGATGAAGGAGCTCCATACACAAGGTAAAACAACTGATGACATTGCAAAGTGTTTGAGCCTATGTCCACTGAGTCCGCGAATTATTGCCGCCATAAAATCGGCCCGTTCCCTTGGGTAGTCTCTTGTTTACCATTGTCATCGAAGTCTATTATTGACCAAGTTCTGCTGCTTCCATTGGAGGGTTGCTGATTAAAGGTCATGGTAAATGATTTTGTTTCAGATGTGACTTGAGGATTATTAGTGATGCAAATCAGTTTTTCATTGAGAGGATTTTGGAAAGTCATGGATTGTTGGGATGCTTTTCGCAGATCAGCACGAATCCAACCTCCATAGATAATGAAGGGAGGCTTAGGATTTTCCCTTATCATGATTCAAGCTTACCTCCCCATGGTTGCAGTTTATGCCCTTCAAATATGTGCAAGGTATGTGGAATAACTTATATCAATCATCCTAACATCCTAGTTTAACTATCTGCTTCAGTTGTAGTGGATTGGTTGTTTGACGGTTTAGCTTAATTTGTTTAACAAAGATGTTGTCAGTTTCTCATATTTGGGTTTCATTTTATTGAAGGGTGGATTCTTACTTTCTGTACAAAAATGCTATTTTTCTCATTTGCTATCAAGCAATATGTTCGGATGCTTTCTTAGTATGGGCAAATTTGTTGAAATTCTCCATTTCTGCCCAAATTTGGGTCATCCTGGCTCTACATTGAACTGCAGTCTCTGTTCTATTTCCTTGTTTGAATTCTATGTACCATGCCTTTTAAGGTATCTTAACTTTCCTAGACCATATTTGGCATGGATACAATGCTTTTCGGTTCTAATGTTTCTGGCATGTTCGGTTTACCTTAGGAGCAATCAAAAAGAACAGTTCTTTCAGTAAAATTTCATGGCATTTACGAAGATTAGCCTCGTGCTGAAGCTTTCTATTTGTTGTTTCCAAGTAGGGCTTGGTGATTGACAGCATACGTGCATCCCTTCAAATCGAGAGAAAACGATTCATCTACGTTGGAGATGGAAAAGGTGATTACTGCCCGTCTCTCCGACTCGGCGAAGGCGATTTTGTGCTGCCGAGAAAGAATTATCCTCTGTGGGATCGCATTCACATCAATCCAGCTCTTATCAAGGCAGCAGTTCATGAATGGACCAACGGGGAGGAACTTGAGAAGATCCTTCTATACCTGATCAACACCATCTCTGCAGTAGAAGACATCAGAGGTGGGAATTCCAATCAGTTGCATTCATCAGACACAAAGTAAGATTTCGGCTAATGATGCATCAAATCTTTAGGTCTGTCTGTTCGTTATTAATTGATCAATGTTCGGGATCAGACCATTTATCTTCCTCAGCTGGAGAGTATAACTAGTCTTATATTAAGTAGCAGAAGATTCTTACTTATATGAACAAACATCCTGGTCTGTATTAAACGACAAAAACTATATTGTCTTCCTATTACACAAAGGTCTAGTATGTAATGGTTAAACATAGTTCTTTACTTTTATTCCTTTTAGTAACGGTGTTCACATTATAATGCAATAATTCTACGGTTATTTTAGTTTGCTAAGACCGATTGTTCAAAAATCCGATTGGAAGTTAAATTGGTTTACAACAAGAGATTTACGGTTTAAAGATTTACTTGGTATTAAATCTATATAAAATTAATTAAAGAATTCGAAATATTATTAAAAAAGCTTGTGTTTAATTATTGAAGAATTTAAAGTTTAATTAAAAAATTATTAATTAACTTTAATTTGTAATAATTTATTAATTTATAAAAACTAACTATTAATTAATCAATTTTTACAATAAAAGTTATTAAATTAAATTTAAATGAAAAGTTAAAAACTAAACTAAAAAATTGAACGATTCAAAATTTTTATGATTGAACTAATTAAAAGTAATAATTTTATATAAAAAATATTATAATAAATTAGGTTCGAAATCTCTTGAATAAAATGATAATGTTCGATTTTATTTTATTTTTGCAAATACTTAATATTTTATGAATGGTTGAATTATTGTGAATTAGTTTTTCTTTTTATACTTTTTCTATGGTGAATTTGACAACTCTTGGAGTTTGTAGAAGCCAATCTTGACTCAAAATGGTAACCAAAGTCACAATCCATGTCTTCACACCATTTTCATTGTTAAAGATTCCCAGCTCATCATTATAAATAATACTTCTACTTCTGCCAAAAGTCAATTAGGGGTAGCAATGTGCTGCCCATGGTCAGCCTTTCCTAATTTTTTTAAAAATTTAAAATATGGAATAACTCTTTTTTTTAATTAGATTTAGGTTTGAGTTTCTTAGGTTCGGGTTTACGGTTTACCCGAGACCTAATTCTTTTTAGTAAAATAACGTTGTTTTGCTTAAAATAATTGAATATTGAATTAGTTTGAATCTAAGTCTGACTTATAAACCAATCCATTAAAGATAATTAAATTTAAACTTATAGGTTAAAAATTACGATTCGTAAAGTCAACTGTCATTTTTGTTTTATGATATAAAGTTTGTTATGTTGGGATTGAGCATATTATTATATTATCATAAGATTGGGAAAATGTACAAAATAATTAGATATTAATTTAACTCTGAAATTATGTTACAAATCAATTAAGTATTACTTAATTAACTTTTAGATTTGATTCAAATAAATCAATCTTAATAATAAATTAAACAAAATTATTGAAAATAGATTTAAAAATAGAAAATTAATTTCAATACTATTTGATTCCAAAATAAAAATATTAAAATCACGAAAAATTCACTTTTTTAAAACTTTATTATATAAAGCTAAATGGGTAGTCAATTGCTACAAGTAACAAGCTATAGAGCTCGTGAGCTGGTAGGACTCTTCCTCCGCTTAACTCTCAAGAAACCGAAGTCCGAGATCCGAAACGCGACCATTCCTCTTGACTCGTCTCATTGCCCGAAACATATTAAGGCCACTACTTTTCTCGAAGACACGATTCCATTCTTCAATTCATTCGTCCTTTCTCAGAGACCCGCCAGCCATTCCCCCGACTCTTCCTTCTTGCCAACATTCAGTCAAAGATCATTGATTGCTGGCATTGAAGCGTTAAAGCAAGCTCCTTTCTTCTCTCTCTTTGTGTTAAGTGTACCCGTAATGTCGAAGAAGAGAGAGGAGAGAGACGTGGGTATGCTCTTGGATGGGATCATAGAGGGCATGCCTGTGTTTGCTAAGGAGTTGATTGCTGGGGGTGTTGCTGGGGGCTTTGCAAAGACCGTCGTCGCTCCGCTTGAACGAGTCAAGATTTTGTTTCAGGTATTATTTCCCGTTTTTTTCTTCTCGGTTTTGTGCACTGCTGTGATTCATGATGGTGGTTTTTGTTGTTCTGGGTCCTTTTGAAATAGGTTGTGGTTTGTCATCTCAGTTGTTGCTGTTAAGAAATAGATAGTGTTAATAGTTAGAGAAGCTGGGATCAGGCTTTTCCTTTGAGAATTCTTGGAATGAATTGCAGCCTCACTTGATATTATTATCACTTCTGGGGTAGTGACGATCTCTGACCCTGTTTGGCCTTCCCAAATATTTTGCTTTAGTTTCCTTAATATTCAGAAAAGTGAGAAAACCAGGCAGATAATCGCAAACCGTGATTGTCTTGTCTCCTTGTGTAAAAGCTTGAAACTGACATAAAGTGTTCTTATAACTTGCTTTCTCTATAATCAACGACGGGAATGGTCTGTAGTATCTTTGATAGGTTGCAATAACCTATTTGAGATGAATTTCATAAAGATGAAATGAACCTAATTTATTTTTCCTTTTCAGACAAGAAGAGACGAATTCAAGACTATAGGGTTATTTGGCTCTTTCAGAAAAATTGCAAAGACGGAAGGGCTCATGGGTTTCTATAGGTGGAACCAGTAGTCAATGCCTGTTTTCTGCAAAGTTTTCATTCTGTTTTGTTGCTGCGTCATTTATACCATATATGTTGTTTCCAGAGGGAATGGAGCTAGTGTTGCTCGAATTGTTCCCTATGCTGCCCTACATTACATGACGTATGAACAATATCGGAGATGGATCATACTTACTTTTCCTGATATTGGGAGGGGTCCTGTACTTGATCTTGTAGCTGGTTCATTTGCTGGAGGGACAGCTGTGCTTTTTACTTATCCCCTTGATTTAGTGCGAACTAAGTTGGCGTACCAGGTATTGTTACTAAAATTTTTCTCCCCCCTCCCTTCCCCTTCCCCTTCCCCTTCCCCTCCCATCTCTACCTTCACCCCCTTTGTACACATGCACCACATGCGAGCCAGCAAATATACTTGTTGAACTGCACTGTAGTTCCAAGGAGTTATGCCAAACTCATTTGGCAGGTACCAAAACAGTCGTTCTGGACTCCACTGCATTACAGTGGGTTTGGTTCCTCCCCTGTAAAAGCTCCAACAGCAAGTGGAATTTCCTTTCTGCAACCCTTTCCCAAAAACAAGGTTGTGTGAAATTCATTTAGCTACACTTTTTCTAATGCTGCAGGTTGTTGGTTCAGCTAAGGTGAATTTAAGTGGTTTAGCTAGTAATGAACAAGTTTATAGAGGAATTGCTGATTGTTTCTCCAAGACTTTCAAAGACTCTGGGTTTAGAGGCCTCTATCGAGGGGTAGGTAAGTTCTCAATTGTAATCAACTTCAAGTTCTACTGCTCTTATATTTTTAATTGCCTACTTTGAGCTCTTGGGAGGTTCTATTAACAACTAAACATTGTTGTCAGCTCCATCGCTTTATGGGATCTTCCCTTATGCTGGCTTGAAATTTTACTTCTATGAGGAGATGAAACGCCATGTTCCAGAGGAGAATAAGAAACATATTGCAGTGAAATTAGTATGCGGGTCTGTTGCTGGTTTATTGGGTCAAACCTTCACATATCCTCTTGATGTTGTTAGAAGACAAATGCAGGTAAGTTGCATTGAACTAGTTGCGGAAGTAGTAAATGACATGTCATTGATAACGACAAGAGTTATCGGGAATGATAAAAACCTGGTAATAATACATGAAAGTCACTTTGTAGGTTCAAAGGCTTTTGGGGACCAATAATGCAGAGTTGAAAGGAACAATCGAAACACTTCTCCTGATTGTGCAAAAGCAAGGGTGGAAGCAATTGTTTTCTGGGTTGAGCATCAACTACTTGAAAGTAACAATCCCTCCTTATTCTTTTTAAAAATTTTCGATTTTCTATTTCTGTCTTCTGCTGTATGAATGCTTGGCGTGTATCTTTTCAGGTTGTACCATCTGTGGCAATTGGTTTTACGGTTTATGATGTTATGAAATCGAGCTTGAGAGTTCCATCCCGAGAAGTGATAGAAGCTGTAACGGACAAAAGAAGTAACCAACCATCCCTTCATTCTTGATAAACGAACCTATTATTTATAAGCATTATGTGATAGCTCAACCC
>JANSVA010000008.1:2876411-2895551 GCA_025504915.1 Erythroxylum reticulatum | reverse complement strand
AGGAACTTCCAGTAATAAGAGTGCCCTATGTTGTAGAAATGATTTGGGCAAGATCAAGATTGGAGTCCTCTGATTTGCGAGGAATAAGTCGACTACAGTTGTCTTAAAGAATACTCTGTAACTTGAAGTTATTACAAACATACTGTACATCTTAACATCTTTGTCAAGTCTACAAGAAGCAACTCTTGAGTGATCTATGTCTGGCAGTTCTGAACATGCAAAAGAAGGTGGTAGCTGTAGTAGTAGCTATTTGTCGATGTAAGTACTCACCGGTTGTCAATGTAAGTACTCACTGGTTGTCCCCAATAAGAGCAATTACCATTTTTGAAATGATGAATTTCTTCGATATTGTCTTTATTGCATTGTGACAATGACCATCAATGTCATGAAGAACGTATCTAGCGTCAGGCTCTTAACCTGCTTCCCTCCTTTAACTCTCCAATTTCTTGTATCCAGCTCTATGTATGGTTCTTTATTGGTACTTGCCAATTCTTTTTCTTCTCCTCCTTTTAACATTTTAGTTGCAGCATACGTCTTCTTTGGAGGAAGGGGAGAGATCAAGGGTAAGCAATGACTCCTCCACGTGATCTTCAAAGTTCTACATATCCATGAATTCCTGCGAAATTCCAGAAAGCCCTTCCAAACTTGCTCTGTAAACTTAAAAGAACATTCTTTCACTGGTCCAACACTAGCAAAAGCAGCAAAACTGGTGACGGTAAGTTTCCTCGATGGGTTGGCTGTCCAAGCTTCTTCACCTCTTCATACAATAACAGCACCTTGTCGACCTTAGTCTATCCCTCCTCACACAAACTCATCAAATCAACAGTTACTTCGTCACTGGAGGTACTTCCACGTAATGGGTCGTTTTAGTTTTGGTTCTTGTCACCATCCTCGTGTTCCGTGTGGCGGTTGTTCTGCACTTGGTGGTGGTGGAGGCACATTGGATCTTGGAGTAGTTCTTCGTGTCAATGTCTTTTTCTTCGACTTTTTGTCTGCATAAATCAAGTTAGACAAGCTTAATGATAATTTGATTACAGTCAGATTGTCAGGAGCATTAATTATTCATCCGCATCCACGACCATTATACTAAAATTTTAAGTTAAATTTGGTATTAAAAAAAAATATTTCAAGAATATTTTTACACAAAATTTGATATTATTTCAATCATTCTACATAAAATTTTTACCCCAAATCATTTTTAAAGAATATACTAAAATAATTTAATTATTAACTAAATTAATTTTTATTTATTTATTTATAAAAATTAAAATAAAATTATTATTCTTAATTAATTAATATATACTTTATATTAAATTAATATTATTTAATAAATATATTTAATATTTTTACAAAAACTAATTAATAACATATACAAATATAATATTTTTATTACATATTTAACCTCTAATCCTTTGAATTACCATATGATTCCTACAAATATTCAATCAATACATTATGAATTTTATAATGAACTTCTTTATCTTTAATTTGTTTATGTCTAGCAAGGAATTCTTGAAATATAATTATATTGTCTTTATTAATATTAATATCAGGAGCTGACATTTTGCTCCAATCTTGTATGGCCACTTGAATAAAATTTTATGCAAAGATTTGGATTCCATCAAAGATCCAGTAATGCGTGAGGCTTTCAGAAACGAACAAATAAACATTTATACAAAAAGAGCTCAAAAAGGAGAATTTCAAGGAAGAGAACCTAAGGAGGAGTTGGCTCATCTAGTGGCTTTAACCAATATTTTGATTTTGGAGAAAATGGAAATGACCTTCCAAACTATTAACTATTTATGTTAAACTAATATTCTCAAGTACTTTAGTTTTACTTTTAATTTGATTGTAATCTCGAGTCTGATTGTAATTGTAATTTATTTTAGTACGGTTGTAATTTCAAATATTTTTATTGAGTTTTAATTTTTAAATCAATGCTGTAGTTTAAATTTATGTATCTTTTATTTCAAATTTACTTTTATTCTTAACATGTTTTATTAATGAATTTATAACACTTATAAATAAATATTAAAAATAAATTAATATTATATTCAATATTAATGTCTTGGTGAGATCTTTATAATGATATATTTTGTGTAAAGTAATATATATTTTAAAATTAATTACTTAATAAATTATGTAAATAAATCAAATTGTAATAAGGACATAAAAGGAATATGTTAAAAAGATAACGAATAAAGTTGTCATTTTATAACTTTTGATGCAACACACCAAATTTGATGTATTACTATTTATTACACTATTTTGATGTTAAAATTTGATGTCTTCCTCAAAAGTTGGTTGGAGATGGCCTAAAGATGGTAGCATTTCCTCGTCTAATAAAATTCAAACCCTGTGTGAACTGAACTTAGAAAATATTTGGTTGGGAGTATGAATGTGGTGATTTGTATATTATATATATAACGAATATATATATAAGGAATTGAATGGTTATTCTTAGGAACATTATAGATGAGGAATAGAATGGAATGAGTATTACTTAGTTTTATTTATTTTTAAAAATTTATAATAGTGATATATTTGAAAACATAAACTTGAGATGACAATGAAATAATGAACAAAAAATTCAAAATATCCATTATAGTCTCCGCTATTCTTCTTCTTCTTATTATTATTATTATATTTTTCAATAAATAATAAGTAATCTAAAAATTGAAAAAGGAGAAACACAAATAAACACAATATCATTTAATATTAATGTTCTGATTTAAAATGTCAATATAGTGTCCTTGTGAATGACACATTACAAATTAAGTATAACATAGTCAAATATTTAGTAAGCTATTAATACATACAAAAATTTCACAGAGAATTTTTTTTGATAAATCACGATCATCTGTGTGTTTGTAAGTGCGATTCTCTTAGTGTTTTGCAGTTTAATACTGTTGTTCGATTACTGCTATTACTATTTTGTTGTTACTGATATTGTTGTTTTGTTGTTACTGCTTCTATTTTTAGTGATTTTGTTGTTATCAACATTTGTAAGGTATTGTTAGCTGATGTTATGATCATTTAATATTTTGTTGAGTATGTAGACTTATAAATTGAGTCACTGATATATGTATATTAAATTTTAATAAATAAAAATATGTTTTTAAAATTTACATATTTGTATATTATCAATTTATTAGGGCACTTTTTTAAACTTTGCCCAGGATCCATAAAATGTTAGGGACTTAAAGAGGCTCTAAATAGAGTAAACAATAATATGTAATTAGAAGAGGAATTGAACAAAACTGCATTGGTTAGGAGCGACCAAATCATCTAGGAATGGTTGAAGCCGATTAACAATGATCTTGGTGATGACTTTATAAAGAACAATACACAAAGCAATAGGTCAGAACTGCTTAATTGACCGCGGGGATGACGTTTGGGTATAAGGAGTACTATGGTCTGATTCCCAAGTTTTGTGTCGAAAGATATGTTGCAAGAAAGCAGTCAAAGAAGGGCCAACGAGGTCCCATTGGGATCGGTAGAATAGAGCTGTGAACCCATCGTACTTAGGGGCCTTATTCGGGCCCATGGAGAAGAAAGCTTGCTTGATTTCCTCAGGCCTGAGGGGACTAGCCAGGTCCTTCTTCGCACATGGTGGAAGGGTACCGTTCTGGCCTGGGAGCTACCAGACTGGGGGAGGTTGGCTGTCAGCCATATATAAGTGCTCAAAGTAGCTTTGTGCGAGATGTTGAACTCTCTCAGGATCAGCTACTAGAGCACCAGTAGCATCATACAAGGCATGGATCCGGGCTTGTCGGAGTTTGGCCTTAGTGATAACATAATAAAACTTGGAATGGTGACTTGAGAGAGACATTTAGGCCTTCCAGTGGTATTCGTCAGGGTGACCCCATCTCACCTTACCTTTTCATCCTCTGTATAGAACGCCTAGGGAATTCCATTAACCACGCAATGGCACAAGGACGATGGCAACCTGTGACGTTAGGTCGTCATAGACCGCCTCTTTTCCATTTATTCTTTGTGGACGACCTTATCTTGTTCTCTGAAGCCTCTCCTGCCCAAGTTTCAGTTATTTGGGACATTCTCGACACCTTTTGCGCTGCTTCTGACCAACGAGTTAGTCCAGACCAATCCCGATGCTACTTTTCCAATAATACTCCTCCACTCCTTTCTCGATCCTTAAGCTACGCTCTGGGATTTAAACAGACGACAAACCTTGGCCGTTATCTTGGGGTGCCTCTTCTGCATGACCGAGTTAGCAAACAGACTTATCAATACATCTTGGATAAAGCTCACTAGAGATTATCTGGCTGGACAGCCAACCTGTTGTCTTTTGTTGGTTGTGTCATGCTGGCCCAATCTGGCATCGCGACCTTTCCCAGCTATACTATGTTGACTGTCCATCTTCCTCACGGACTCTGTGACGAGTTGGAGAAACTGATTAGACAATTCCTATGGGGCTCATCGAATGGACAACAAAATCTCCATCTAGTCTCTTAGGAGGATGTTTGTAAACCGAAAAGTTTAAGGGGGCTTGACATCCGGACAATTAGGGTGACCAACGATGCTTTTTTAGCAAAATTGGGGTGGACCCTTATCGCCAAACCAAACACCCTTTGGGTCAAGGTCCTCCAAGCGAAATATCACTTTGACGTCACCCATCTCCCCACCTTGTCGGACTCTAAAGGGGGTTCTATGGTTTGGCGGAACATCAAGGCGACGTGGCCCATAGTTATGAAAGGCATACAATGGATGATTGGTGATGGTTCCAACACTCATTTCTGGACTGACCCTTGGATTCCGGGTGTCGGCCCTCTACTATCCCATGTCACGGCCCCTCTCCTGACTAGCATGCATAACCTCCGGGTGTAGCATTTTGTCACCAGCGACCAGAATTGGGACTGGGCGAGTTTTCAACATTACCTACTGCCGTCAATTTTTCGGGCCATAGTCGGAATGTTTCCCCCTAAAGCCTTCCTTGGACCAGATAAGTTGATCTGGGATCCTTCTACTACTGGCCTTTTCATGGTTCATTCCACTTATTCGATGATTATGGGACACGAAGAGACTTCCTCCCTTCCTCTATGGAAGGTCATCTGGAAGTGGGACGGCTCACAAGCAATCCGTTCCTTCCTATGGCTTTTTGCACATGATCTTTTACTTACGAATCAATAGCGTGTTCGTAAGCACCTCACTCCTGATGATGACTGTCCCCATTGTCACTTACTGGAATCCTCGCTTCATGTCATGCGAGACTGTGACTGGTCCAGACGCGTGTGACAAGCCTTCCCTCCTCACCTCCTCCCTCCCGATTTTTTCACTATGACTATCCCGGCTTGGCTCACTACCAATCTTCAGAACCACCAACATGTTTTTGGTCATGACTGGTCACTTATTTTTGGCATTACATGTTGGTTCTTATGGAAATGAAGAAATTCGTCCCTCTTTGAGGAGCATTTTCAATGGCCTAACTCACCCTCTTCGTCTATTTTGTCTTATGAAGGTCAAGTACTATAGGTCACTAGGTGGACTCGACGTTCGCACGCTGCAGATTGGCCTTGACCAGACAGACTCATCGATTGGACCTTACCTCCACCTAGGTGAGTTAAATTAAATACTGATGGCGCCTGTAAGCACTCCGCGTCCTCCGCATCCGCCGGTAGACTACTATGGGATAGTGCAGGCAACTGGATGGGAGGCTTCACGCACAACCTCGGATGGTGCTCCGCACTGACTGCAGAGCTTTGGGGAGTTTATTCTGGACTTACTCTCGCTTGGGATTTGGGTTATCGGCGGATAGAGCTTGAAGTTGATTCTGCAGCTGTGATCGAGATCCTTTTCTCTGTGGACTTTCGTTCTCGAGCGCTCAACCTCATAGTCAGGGGCATTCACGAGCTGTTTGCTCGAAATTGGATTGTTGCTCATCAGTATATTTACCAAGAGGGCAACAGATGCGTCAACTGACTTGCGTCTTTTGCAGCACATTTTGACGTAGACGTCCATTATTTACCTACTACACTCATTGGGTGCCATTTACTCCTCCTAAAGGATCTATCTAGGTTGTATTTCCCGCGACTCTCTATATAATTTTCTTCGTTGTTTTTCCCTTTATAAAAAAAGAAGAGGAACTGATAACAATTTTGATAAATTAGATATTTTTATAGTTTAATAGATTATAAATGTACTTCTTTAACTTTCAAAAATTATTAATAATCCTCTTATATTTTTAATTTTATAACAATCGTCCATATTATCATTAATTTTTATTAAAAACTCTAATTAATATTCGTAATATTTTACCCATGATACTACACAACATCTTTATAAGAGTTTAAAATTAAGATTTATAACAGAAGTTAACATAACTAAATCAACAAGAAGACCACCACCGTCTAGTGAGAGTATCATTGAAATGCAAGGTATGAAAAGGCTCGGTTGTAAGCAGTCTTTGCCTTATCTAATAAAGAGACTATGAAATACGTAATCTTATCCTTATCTAATAAAGAGACTATTTCTCACAGTCACACATGTAACACAATTAGGTATAGTACATATAAAACATGATACCAATAAAAGATAAGATAAATACATTTACCCATACTTCTGATCAGTACCTGAATCCCATAACTCTATCAACACAAGCTTGAAATGAACTCATATGTAATCAGATAATAAGTTGGGCAGAATTAAGATAAAATACTAAAAGTTTTTCTGTCATCTGAGTAATTATAACTTATTCATTCTGATCAAGAAACAGAAAAACCTCAAGGATTCTGATGGATTGTCATTAACAACTTATTAATTTTGAAATCTGTCATCAATTCCTCATAGAAACAAGATATGAGATGACTTACACAACTAAATACATGTCCTCCTGTTTTAGACCGTAACTTGGTTGAAGACCAACCAGAAGAAGAAACGAGGGGCTTGTTTAATAGTACAAACTGTAATATAAGTCATCAATTGCTGCAGTCAAATAATATAATCGGACCATTCTGAGATAAAAGAAGTATGATCCATCGACTCTCCTGGACATTCCTCGTTCTTTGCTGGCCTTTGCTTCCCTCCAACCAACCTTGCAGGGTTTCCGACTGCTGTTGTCCGAGGAGGTACATCAATCAGCACAACCGATCCTGCTCCTATCTTTGCTCCTTCCCCAATCTTCACATTCCCCAAAATGGTGGCACCTGCTCCAATCAACACTCCATCCCCAATCTTGGGGTGACGATCCCCACTTGCCTTCCCAGTTCCTCCAAGCGTGACATGATGAAGTATCGACACGTTGTTTCCAATCACTGCAGTTTCACCAATCACCACACCAGTAGCATGATCAAACAGTATGCCCTTCCCAATCCTCGCAGCAGGGTGTATATCAACAGCAAATACATCAGCGATTCGAGAGTGTAATGCCAGTGCCAATGGCCTCCGAGACTGAGTCCACAACTTGTGCGCAACTCGATGAGCCTATGAACAAATTAAAACAAAAGTATAAGTTGAAATGCTCCACCTTTTAGTGACAGTCGTCAAGGAATTCACCAACACAAATCATAGGATGTCTTACATTCTTAGCAGAAGTTCTAAAACAGACAAGGACACGGACGTTTCAAGATATTCATATGTTACATTCATTCTTTTTGCAGCTGAGGTTACATTCAGATAATTGAGGAAATCAAGCAAACAAATGCGTAACTGCCGCCTCTTCCTAAATCCAGGCGGCAACTCGTCAAGACCAAGACATTCATTTACAGAAGATACACAATCCTTTAGCTTTTTATACACCAAAATCAAGACCCCAAAAACCCTTATGCAAGTACATATGCTTAGACAACCGTAAGCAATAAAAGAACAAATATTTATCAACAAAGAAGCAAAATCCAGGTAACAACCGATAGTTTCCTACCGATGGCTATTAAAGATCAATATTACTTCTAGGCAGATAAAGAGAATCACGTCAAGATTACAGTATCAATTCGGTCAATCAAAACAAGTACGCCGGGTTAAGTTTAGATGAAATAGATGAATGAAAACAAGCAAAAGGAAAGGGAACTATCTTAAATTCCAATTACACACCTGACAAGCCAAGAATCCCTTATAATTAAGTAGGCAATGAGAGAAAGAAACGCAAGCGGGGTCACGAACACGGGCGGCACGAAGATCGGCTACGACGGCGGCGAGAAGAGAAGGGTCAGACGAGAAAGTGTTGAGGAAGAGGTCGTAGAGGAGAGTAGAGAGGAGGGTGGAGGAGCACAGCTTGTTGCCTAAATGAAACGCAAGAGAACGCTCCAGTGAAGAGTGAGAAAGGATTGTGGAATAGAGGTAGCTTGCGAGAGCGGGCTCAGCTTCGGCGTCACGGCGGGCCTCCGCCTTGATCTGAGCCCACAGCCAGGCCTCATCGTTGTCGGTTGAGATATCGCTCGGCGTATTGGATGGCGATGGTGAGGGGTACCAGAGCTCGCCGGCGGGCATCGTGGGTCCACGTGTAACTATTTATCGTTGACAGGTGAATTACGTTCTATTCTTCTCTCACCCACCCTTTTTACTTTTTAAAGTTAATATATTAAAATAAAAGAATATCGCTTTTGCCTATGCTCTGTTCTTCCCCCTTCTTTGGGCTTTTCTGAGCCCAAATTTTAAGATACAGTTCCTGTGCATTGGACCCTCGAATCCATAATTGTAACATTTTCTTTTTAACAGTCGGTATATGTCGTCGATATTATCGTTATCATCACATTCAATCCGAAATTTTGTAATTAAGTGGAGTCTAGAAAGATTTAATAATACGCAACTTTACTCCTACACAGTAGAGAGACTATTTATAGTAAACCTATATGTAAATAAGACAATATAAGAATGATGCAAGTTACAGAAAAATAGGTAAAATTAACACGATAAATGATTATATATATATAATAATAATAAATTAAATTAGAATAACAATAGAGCTCGGATTTATTTATTATTTTAAATCATTTGTCATTTGTCGGTCTAATTGCTAAGTCTATATTAAAATTACATCGTATTTATATATCTAAAATATTAAAATTAATTGCATTTATTCAATTTTACAATTTTTACTTGATATTTAAAAAGTAATATTAAAATATTCAAACATTCAATTTTTAATAAAAATAGTCATTGTTTAAGTTTTTTTGTTGATAAAGATAACGCGACAAGTCACGTAAGATTAATATTTTTATCACGTGACCCTGTATATTTTATTAGTATGGTGTATGAATTTTATTATTTAAAAATTTAAAAATATATCAAAAACATTGAAATAACTATACACTCTTTATATGTTTTACTTCGTATTTAGTTTAAAATGTTTCATATTTTAAATTTATTAAATAATAAAATTTATGAGTGACGCAAATATAAATATAATAGTCACGTAACAAAAATATTCTTAACGTTATTTATATTAATAAAGAATTTAACGTCGGACTGTTTTTATTAAAAATTGAAAATTTAAAAAATTTATTATTACATTTTAAAATTTAAGGTAATATCGTAAAGTTGAGTAAAAAATGAAGTTTTTTTGTAATTATCTCTTCAAAATTAAAGTGAATCGTAATTTTTATTGTGACCACTTGGAGTTATGGCTACAACTGTAACTTCACATTCTTATTACGCATTAACTCAAACGAAGGGAAAAGAGGAGACAGCCATGGAAAAGTTAGTGGTTCAGATCCTTGATTTGAAAAGGACATGTGTGGTGTAGTATATACTATTCCACTGCACTGCTCCTTCCTTTCTTTTTCTTCAATCCAACTTGCAGTACGTTGTTCCCTGCCCATCCCATGCTCTAACCAAATCAGACACTTTCGCTTAATCACCAGAACCTTCAGGTGCTTTTTGGTGAATGCCCTTTTGTTAATACAGTAAATATGCTTAACTTAACTAATCAATACAAGATACATCTGCCTTTTAATGAGTGGGGGACTAGGAGGCCCCTGATTTGGTCCCAAGAATGCCCAAACTGCGAACCCTTTTGTCAGAATAGTAATGTCCACTCTGCATTTTGTTTTTCATGCATTAAGATTCTAATTTTACAAAATTGAAATCGAACCAACACATGATTGAAAAGGGAATATCAAGTTTATATGGTTTCATTTATGCCGTATAATGCGTTTCTCCTTTAGTAGAAAAAGTTCAGAATAAGCTGCAATTTCAGTGCTGTTCGCTCCACCAAGAAACTGAAAATAGCAGTCCATACCTTACGTGATCAGTTTGGAGAGACAGTTCTTGCTTCATTCTAGCTTGAAACTGTGAGTTTGGAAGTCAACCATTTTACTCTGCTACCAACAATTCCCAAGTCAACCCTCTCTCTTGAAATTATATAATAAGTCTTACGGTATCTACAGATGTATACATACAAGACATCACTTACGGTTGGTGAGTGTAAGACCAAGTTCATATAAATTCCATTCCAGGCTGACATAATTAACATATCAAACTACAACTTGTATTGTTAAAAGATTAAATGAAAAGCTAGCGAAAGGTAAGAGCCTCTTATAAGTTAGTTTGAGAACTAAATATGCAATTCAATCTCGGTCAATCAGAATTAAATAAGCTTGTTAGTGAAGATTCCTTTGCATGATAACACCATATTAGACTTATTTAATAAAGTATCAAAATTGGATTAATGCTAATTAATATTTGTGTCAAGTTGAGCTCTAGGAAACATTACTAATTATTTTCAAATCATGAATTAGTTGAGACAAGACTACCGGACTTCCCTACTCCATATTTAGTTGAATTGCTACTGCTTGTTTGTGTCCTTTTAATTATCTAATAAACATGGCATGACAGTTTAGGTAAAGTCATTGAAGATAATATGACACTCGACATATATGGTTCAGGTCAATTTCTGGTTGGGTTTGAGCAGGTTGAAGGGAACCGAAATGTGCCAATGGACCTCTCAAGTTTTTGACCACAGGCAACAATCCAACTGGAAAATCTGTCAGCTTTCGATGAAATCTACTCTCTCAAGAATATCTATATAGACTCTTCCCTTCCCTCGGAATTACACATATAGAGAAAGACGGTGGATAGTTCATTTTCTTTATAACACAAGTGGTAAAAATATCCAACAAAACTATAGATGCATATCCAGTCATCTTCTCCTGGTGTGCATTCATTTTCATCAACCCCACCCTCACCACCATCATCATAAAATCCACCAAACTAGCTACTAGCTACTTTCTCTTTGTCTCTCTCTCCCCCTTTATCTATATGTGTGTGTGTGTGTGATGAGGTTGTTATTTGTTCGTAGGTAGTGGACGTTAGTTTATGTTTTCTAAGGTCTTAGGAAGTTGAGGCTTTGTTTGGTGAGAATGGGCAGGAAGTGCTCACATTGTAGGAACATGGGACATAATTCAAGGACTTGCACCGGTTTCAGAGGGAGCATAGTTGCTTCTGGCTCTTCAGGACTCAGGCTTTTCGGGGTGCAACTTCGGGACTTTTCTTCATCAGTCTCTTGTGTTCCTATGAAAAAGAGTTTGAGCATGGACTCCCTGTCGTCTTCGTCACCTGCTTCTTCTTTGTGCTCGTCTAGAGTTTCCATCGAAGAAGATTCAGACAAACCACCCATTCACATTGGTTATCAGTCGGATGGTCTCATAGGTCGTGCCCAGGAGAGAAAGAAGGGTGAGTCTATGTCCTTAATTTTGAGTCTTCAGCAGAAACAGAAATTGTGTCTGTCTTCTTCTTCTCCTTGCTTTTGTTTTTTTGAGATTTGATGGTGGCGGACTGTGGATAGAATCACACAGAAAACTTTTTCCAGGTTTTTTGCTGTTTGTATTTATTTACACTAGATTGACTGTTCATTTAATCAGGAGTTCCCTGGACAGAAGATGAGCATAGAACATTCTTAATAGGGCTTGAAGAGCTTGGAAAAGGAGACTGGAGAGGCATCTCCAAAAACTTTGTGACCACCAGAACTCCAACTCAAGTTGCTAGTCATGCCCAGAAATACTTTCTTCGTCAAGCAAACCTCAAGAAGACGAAGAAGCGACGTTCTAGTCTATTTGACATGGTAATTAAGCCAACTTCTGTGTTATTAAACAGTATTTATCTCAACTCGGATTCTTACTCTAGCCATTTGGACATGTAGGTTAGTTGTCATAGTTCAAAGCACCCTAGATATCCTGTTCCGACTCCATATTTCAGGACAAGTAAGTCTCAGTACACAACAAGCCATGAGACCAGTCTGCCGGGCCTTAATCCCTCTGAACAAAGCTTCAGGCAAGTAGACATTTATGAAACTGAGAATCCTCATCAGTTAGGTTCTTGTAATCGTCATCATTCCAATGGATTTTCACAACTACATGAACCTATTGATTCGCTGCCCAGAAAAGCAATGCCTTCAAGACCTGTAGCACCTGATTTGGAGCTCACTCTCGCTGGTCCAACATCTTTGGAAGGAAGCAGTAAACCATCCTCAAGCTCCCTTATAATCAGACCTATCAGAGTCTCGTAACTTGATCGAACCAAGAAAGGTGAAGAGAAACAAGAAGAAAGATCCGTCACGTGCATAGAGGGTGGGTTGGTTCGATCTCTCAAAACTCCATAGAAATTTTGTTAACATCAGATACACTGGTGATGGACATATCAAATTGGTAGCTTTTTTTGATAACAAAATTTTCAGATCTATCTATGGCAGTCGAAGGTCTTGAGAAAGCAGTTGTGTAACATGGAGGGCTGTGTAGTACCTCCTATTCTTCCTCCTTTAATTACACATGCATGTAATAGAATGAAATCGTTTCTTCATCATCACTACCATCCATCTACAGGAATGAGTTCTCATACCAATCAAAAATTGCTTGTGTACTGGAAAACCAATCCCAGAACGTCAGGAACGATTTCGTTTTACCTTCCTTATCCACTTCATTCACAAGAATCAATCAATTATGCATATACATAAGAGTAATCTCTGTTAGTATACTCCTACAATTCAGGAGATTTAGCTTTCTCTTGATTATCTATTTCAACTTGTACCATCCCTGGTTCACTCAAAACAGCAAAATGTTCATGAAAGGATTGAACTTTTTGCATGAAAAGCATATGATAAAAACTGACGTGGCAGAATAAATACAGGTACAGGCATTTCTGCCCTAGTTTGTCCTCTCTTCAAAGAACTGGACCATCACGCCACTGCCATTGTCGTCTCTGTGTCGATGCTTCAATGGTTGAAGATCTATGAAAATTTTGAAACTGGGACCCATCTCTCTGGTCCAAATTTTCTCGAGAAAACGACTGATCAGCCATATTTCTTTGTGGAGAACAAGTGATGATCCTGTATATCTATATCTATAAACCCACTTCTATACACACATACCTGGCTTTGCTCAAACCCTAACTCGATTCTTTGCTGCTTAATCCATTTTCTCAAGGAAACAACGAGATTCTGTCTCTTTAAGATTGAAATCTTTAAATCAAACTTGTTACTTAAATATCTTGAATTAAGAACCCTAAATTAGTTCATTCTTACACCTATAGAAAGAGGGCCTAGAGTGACAAATTAAAATTTCATTTAAATTGTTAGAAATTATGTCGAATTCATCTCACACCAGTATAACAGAGTATCATTGTCATCTCGCACCCACATGATAGAGTCTGATTTAGAGATTTTAATCTTAAAATGACGTAATTTGATTAAATTTAATTAGTTAAACTTAATTAAGTATGATGTGTATAA
Organism: Erythroxylum reticulatum; assembly: GCA_025504915.1. NCBI lineage: Eukaryota > Viridiplantae > Streptophyta > Magnoliopsida > Malpighiales > Erythroxylaceae > Erythroxylum > Erythroxylum reticulatum. Next base: position 2,881,876 of record JANSVA010000008.1, on the reverse strand, counting down.
GTATTTAGAATTTCTATCTTATGTGACAAGTCACATCAACAACATTAACAGAAATACTAACATCGGGTTAAAATTGAAAAAAATTGATAGTTTGAATACTAAATTGCTACTTTTTTAAATTCAGATTATAATTGTAAAATTGAGTAAAGTTTGAGTTTTTTTGTAATTAACCCTTTTTTTTATAATATGATTTAGTGTCCGCTAAATATATATTACAAATATTTAATAAAAATTATGAATATTTTAAGTTAATATATTATACTTAATTAATTAAAATTAATTATTAATAAGAACTATACATAACTTGATTTTACTTAATATAAACAATAATTAACAAATAAGAGATTAAAATAAATTTATTTAATTAAAAATATAAACGCTTTGATATTAACAAGCAAACAAAATTTTTTATTTGAAAGAAAAATTAAAACTGAAAATCAAATTAAAAAAATAAAAATAGAATCAAATGAGTCCTAAAATTTAAGATATTCGATAGATTAATATGTACTTAATTAGCATTACCTTGCCGATGACTCAATAGTTAAGTTTTTGCATCTACTTTTCTTTGTTTACTGGTCTATTTGTGTCATTTCAAAGATGCTATATGGTGCCAAAAGTTGCCAGGGAATATAACGAGTGACTACAAAATTGGCACATCTCCTTTCTTTTCGACATTGTTTTGGAGATAAGGAAGTAGGGGAACGTCTGGATTGACCACAACAATAGCTTCCATCCTCCTTCACTATTTACCATCTCCCCACTACAAACTAAGGTTTCTAGTTACTATTAGATTCATTTTTGTTCTTCTTTTTTCTCTGGTAACATTTGTGTTTTAATTGTCCAAAGAAGAAACCAGTATTCAAAAGTAGCATAGGAAAATAACAAATTCAGGGATTCTACAAAATATCGTCTTCTGATACGTATAGCTTCCCTGTCAATACTAATATTGCCTGGTAGAATCCATATGATTGGTCTCATTTATGATCCCTTTTCAGCTAAAGCGACCTTTCAACCAATTTGCATGTCTTATTTGCAAGCTGTTGCTCTCTCATTGAGGTGTCAAATAACACCTTACAGATATATCGTACCCTTTACATATCCATTTCGATGATCACATAAATCTTGTGGAGGATACGACTTTGTTTTCTAACCAATCCCTCTGATCTACTATGTTATCTCATTCCCATCTGTTTTTTTCTTTGTTTCCACTACTCATTTCTTTTATAAGAACCTAAAAAAATAAAACCGCCCCCGTGAACTTTCTTTCTTATTGATATTCCATTCTTTAGATTATTATACTTTCAGATAACATTGTGTTTTTTGTTTTCACAAAGATGAGTTGTACTTTAATTATCGGATTATTGTATTTGAATATATCACAAAATTTATAATACAACCAGCTATAAATATTTAATAAAATTTTTAAAAAATGATTTTCACTTCAATCTCGTTGTAATCATGAATTTGTCAAGTAGTATTTTTATTATGTCATGTTTTATTGTTGAAAATATAAATTCCTAAGAATTTTGTATTATAAATAGAGTTTTAACATTAGTTAAATTTTGATATATTTAATATAATTATGTAGAGTTTGAAGAGTTCTAAACATAGTCTTAGTCCTAACTAATTGAGATATTGTTTCTCATAAATTCAAAAATTGAAAAGAGTAGGAAGAAAACAATAAATAAATGCATAAACAAATAGTTGAATAAAAGATAAAGTAAAATAAAATATTTAAAATGGATATAAAAATAAAGTTAAAAGTAAGAAACTAAATAAACAAACAAGAAAAAAAACTAAGTTAATAAACAATCGAAAAGGAAAATATGAAATATGAAATAATAAAAGACGCAAAATTTGAAAAAAATCGCTTAAAATTTTCTTAATATGAATTATAAATTATAAATTAAAAAATCTTTTAACTTATATAAAATTAGTACAAACTCAAACTCAAGTATAATATTGACAAACTTTGCCTTCTGACACTCTCTAGATTAAAGCTGTACAGTGAATTGTTTGATTATATGATTAAGAGGCAAACCAAGAAGCAGACGAGTAGTACATCTTTCGTTCACCGCGTGATTGGTCTTATCGACAATCTCTTTTCTAATTTCTTGGAGGCACTGATTATGTATTCTACTCATCAGAGCCTATCATCTCTGTAGCTTGTACCCGCGTCGATGAGACATCACCAAAAGCACATACAATAATACAATGCAAGTGAAGAAGCTAGAAGAAGATGAATCTCTGTATCTTATTCACAGGCTCATACATATGAAAGCAGACAAACTAAAAGCTGGGAAAATCAGTCAGCTTGAGACAATGATGTAACAAAATAAACCAACGACAGGTGATGACTACAATAACAAGTGACTTCCATCCATGAGAGCTTATTATTAACGTTAAAAGGACAACCAAAAGAAAAGAGCACAAATATACATCATTGAGTAAAGTTGTTGCTTTTCCCTAAATCATGTCTTTTAACTGAAACCAAAATGATGACACAACTCTGGGAAGATAGAAGAACTTGCTTTCAGGTTTCTCCAACTTGCTTCGGTATATGTATTACTTTCTCTTCCGTCTGTAAGTGATTTTTGTATTGAACATATATACCGTTCATATATTCTGCAAATTGTCCATAACTTTGTCCACAAGACTAACAGTTCAAAAATATTCTATTCAATTCATTGCATTTTAAAAATAAATTATCTTTCACAAACTGCAAACAAGTAGTAAAATTAGAAAAACTCAACAGTTATCAGTACATATTGTCAAAAAATTTACATGCCTATCGCCTACGTCAAGCCATAAAACGAATAATTAAGTGAATAATCCAAGACCAATAAATTTGCTATATATTGAAAATGAGTTATAAGTCAAAGAAAATTGTGTTCTGATTGTGCGGTATGGACATTATAGTACAGAAAGAAGGCTATCTTGGAAAGTGGGGAAACGATCCGACCTTCAAAGTTATATGAACATTGACGAATGGATTAGATCTTCTGAGCTTTTGATTTCAATCTCCGTGGTGCGCAATCTTTTACTTGACTGTGTTAAGAGGCTCAAGACCAAAGCAGAGAACAGCTTAGCATGTCAAAATTATTTCACGCAGTCAATCTCTTGTCCAGTCTTGAGCACCTGTCATCCCTAGTATTGTAATAAGGCAATCAGGTGAAATGCTGTAAACTGCAAGTTTCGGATACGTGAAATCATTTAATATCATGAATCATGAGGGCCTTGGACCACCAAAGTTATACGCTTAGCACTCTCTGTCCGAAAGCTATCTCCTTTAAATCCAATCTGGAAGTAGAAATCACAAGCAAACACCTCAACAAACTTGCTCTGATCGGAATCAAGCAAAACACATTGAACAAAGCACCATTTCCTACTGAGAAGCTAGGTAAGTGTATACATTATTCAAGGTATTACCTCGCTAGAACTATCAGGGGAAAACCATCTCAAAAGCACCCCAAGATGCACAACCGCAGGAATCAATTTGAAAAGCAATGGTGTAGTCACCTGTACCGGGACTTTGTGAGCATAGTTCAATAACTAGAAATGCTATACATAAAAAAAATTGATGTCCTCTGGGAGCATGGAAAGAAACTTAAGGGAATTTTCTAAATTCATCTAGAAGGAGAATGTGTAAGAAAGAAAAGAAATATTTTTCCAACAGTCATTACAGGAAAGATTGTATAATTCTTTGTACCATACTTTTGGATCTTGTTTTGTTAAATCCTAAGGTTTAAACTTAATCAATGTTTTTAATAACCCATAAAAAAGTTGCATGAAACTAAGCCTAGTCCAAGTCTATCTTCTCACAAACCTCATCAAGAACATAAACAAGAACCCAAGAATTCCTAACATCAAGTGCTCCTAAAACTATAAATGCCACATTGTCTAGAAACATGTAACAAGATGCCTGAGAACATACCAGACTTAAAGCTGTTGTGCCAAGTAGAAGTAGATACAGTTTACCCTGTAACAGGTGCCGAACTTTCAGTACATTGTAGATTAAAGACGGTGAATGGTGCACCCAACTGTGTATGTGTGTTCACAGATCTACCATATTCTTTTAAGAAAATGGTAATTCAGAAAAGAAAGATAACCACATATTTTGAATGGAAAATTAAGTACCAACCTCAACTAGATGAAGATTGGAGGCACGGCTTAGTAGAACAAAAGCAAATTCCCCTATTTGTGCCAGAGACATTCCAACCTACACATTAAAATAAAGTAAGGATCGTCTACGGGTGGGAAATTTAAAACAGTCCAGACAAAAATGTGCTAGCATTTCTACAAATTCTTACGAGAAGGGAAGTTTTATTGCCATATCCAAATCCCTTTACAACAGCAGCAACCAAAATAGTTTTTATACAGATAACCAACAATACAGCTGCCACTAAAATGTCCACATGATTCCAAAGGAAGTGAACATCTATTAACATCCCGATGCTGGATAGAAATAGAGCAGCAAAGAAATTACGGATAGGTTCAACCTGCAAATTAAACAATTATAGTGAGAACAGAAGACTGGAAACTTCCCCTTGAAATGGCAGAATTAGAAGAAAATAAAATGAAGGGTAAAGAGAACAGCACAGGATTTATAAGAAAGGGTAGTTCATAGGCAATTGATTCTCTCATGTCACAAGAACTTCCATAATTACGATGATAGGTGTATCAATATGCACCTTCAAATCAGAACAAACAAAAGCCTTACTTGTTCAAGTGTATGTTGAGCAAGATCAGTTGTTGATATCATCACTCCCGCAGCAAAAGATCCCAGTTCAAGGCTAAGGCCCAGCTTATCACTACACTGAAACATGAAAGAAATTTATAATACAGCGTCCACACTTCCAGGAAAAGCAAGTGATTGGCTGGTGGGGTAAGATTCATCTTGTATCTGATTTGGGTTTCTCGTTTTTAACAAACTAAATTCAAATTAGTCATGGTGGCTGAAAAAGTTCAGCTCTTCGATATACATGCTGAGTAGCATAATAAATGCATCACATAAACAAAAGACAAATTCTGAAACAAGGCTTACCCAAGCAACAAGCAAGCAGAATGCCACTGATGCCAACTGATAGAGCTCATTAGTCTGCATAAATGTAACTCTTAATTAGAAGGCTACCATCATAAAGCATAAAGATGAAGTGAATAGACTAGTTTTACCGGTGAAGATAACTTTATCATAAGTTTCAAAAACCATGGTACACAAGTACGAGACAACATGGTCAGAATGGTCAAAAAGGCAACCAACAGCACCATCCTGGAAAAACATGGATATCGTCTGTGAGTATGAAAAAAAGAATCTCATAATCATGTTGGTTAATTATTTTGAGATCTCACACCACAAACAGAATGAATATGACACTTAGTGAAGCAACATAACATGGCAATGCCATGAATCATGACATATGAATATGTGAATCCCTGAAAAGGCACTCAATAATTGTGCAACCTTT
>JANSVA010000008.1:2829219-2841959 GCA_025504915.1 Erythroxylum reticulatum | reverse complement strand
TGTCAACCAAATTCACAGATTTAGTTTTCTGCTGGCCTTTTCCCAAAACTTCCCGTTTATTTCTCAAATCTGTATACCAGTCAGGATAGCCATGTAGTTTAAAACAGGTGTCTCGCTCATGTCCATCCAGAGAATAGTAATCACAATGTCTATCATCTTTGCGTTTATTGTCTTTCTTTCGAAAACTATTTCGACTCATGTTGTTCCCTGTGGAGGTTCCCTTCTTATTATTCCTTCCTTCTTTCACAACCATAGCTACAGCGTTAGCATCATCGTGCAACATATGCACCTGCCTTTGTTTCTCGACTCTCATCACAAGTGAATAAGCTTTACTTGCAGATGGTGGTGGATCTTGGGCTAAAATCTGACTTTGAATATAGTCGTAAGAGGAATTCAAACCCATCAAGAAATGAATTAACTTGTTAGCATTATCAATATCCACTAATCGTTTATTGATCCCACAGTGACACCCTTGGCAATTACAGACTGGTATAGGTAAAAGTTGCCCTAGCTCATCCCAATATCGATTGATTTTAATATAATAGGCAGTTAATGAGGAGTTACCTTGCTCAACAGAGTTTATTTCTCGCTGCACATGAAACAACTGCGGCAAATTACTCTCTCCATACACTTCTTCAAGCTTGTCCCACAACATCTTTGCAGAACTGCAGGTAATATAGGATTCAGATATCTCCTTCGAAATAGAATTGAGTATCCATTGCTTCACCATGCAATCTACTTTCCGCCATCTCCTATACATTGCTTCACAGGATGGTAGTGGTAACGTCCCATCGATAAATCCGAGCTTATCTCTAGCTTCCAAGGAGTTACGAATAGAAATACTCCAGGAGTAAAAATTTGTATTTATCAATAGCGCTATAACTAACATCATGCCTGGATGATCAGAATTATACAACTGATAACAATCGTCCGAAGACGTCCCCATGTCGTCGTTCAACAATCAATCGTCGAAACTATGGATCGATGTTTGCTCTGATACTATGAACAATTTTGTATCGTATGAAAACAAGAATACAGAAAACATTCTGTATATCATATCTCACACGTGAAAAAACGTCAAACTTATATACACAGTTGAAAAATAACCGCTCTCTAACTAACTAGACTAGCTGTACAGTAATCTTGCTAATTAACTAGACTAACTGTACATTAATCAGAAACAACGAATAGAAATAACAATATAAGTGATAAATAAAATATTCCTTCATATTTTAATGTTATTTTTTAAAATTTAGAATAATATTTTAAAATTAAATAAAGTTTAGAACATGTACAATAAAATAGCGCAGTAGTTTCTTGTTTCTGACATGGATTGTGGAGTGTAGGACCGAAGATCTTCGATTCCCAGATACTGGACTGCGTTTCCAGGTTTCTTCCTCGGAGTAACATAACCTCGTAACTTTAGAAAGTTACACAAACACAATTTACCACATCTCTATTCCCAAAAAGCATATTCACGCGCACACACAGTACCAGTTAGGTCTGTACTTAAAAGCACTCCTTATCTTTACCAATCACGAGCTCTCTTCCGTCTTTACTCTCTCTGCAACTTATCCATGGGGGTGGCCAACAACATAACAGCAGTTCTAAACTTCGTAGCCTTCCTCTGCTCAGTCCCCATAATTGCCACCGGGATTTGGCTGGCATCCAAACCCGACAATGAGTGCATCCAGTACTTCCGGTGGCCGATTGTCATCATCGGAATCCTCATCCTCTTGGTCTCACTCTCGGGCTTCCTCGGAGCCTACTGGTATAAAGAAACGCTCTTGGCATTCTATCTTTGTTGCATGGCCATTCTCATCGTGCTTCTCTTAATTCTGCTGGTTTTCGCGTTCGTTGTGACGAAGTCCGATGGTGGGTACGATGTGGGCGGGAGAGGCTACCGAGATTACAGGCTTGAGGGGTTCTCTTCTTGGTTGAGAGATCATACAGTGAATTCCAAGAATTGGGTAAAGATAAGAGCTTGTCTCGCTGAGAGTGATGTTTGTGCCAAGTTGAATCAGAACTACTTCACCGCCGACCAGTTCTTCTCCGCTCATCTCTCTCCTCTCCAGGCAAGTTAATGGTTCTCTTTCTGTTAAATGTCTACTGTCATGATTCACGCCTAGTTGATTACTACAGACAGTTGCTTCCCTTTTCAGTTTTCCTTCTAAGAACTCATAATTTTTCGATCCCATCGCAACCTTCGTGCAAGTTGTCTTTTGTAGTTGGTGGGTTGTTTTATTTAATTCTTCCAGTCATTTGAATGACAACCATTAATTAAGTGGTCTTCATGAGATTCTCTTTTTGGTGCATTTAATATCAACTTTCGATGGGAACGGTCATATGTTGCAGTCAGGATGTTGCAAGCCTCCAACCGTATGCGGGTACACTTACATGAACCCAACAGTATGGACAAACCCAGCGAACCCAAATGCAGATCCTGACTGTTACTCGTGGAACAATGACCAGAACCAGCTGTGCTATAACTGCAATTCATGCAAGGCTGGTTTGCTTGGAAACCTGAGAAAAGAATGGAGGAAAGCCAATATAATTCTGATAGTGGCAGTGGTGGTGCTTATATGGGTCTATCTTATCGCTTGTAGTGCCCTGAGGAACGCCCAAACCGAAGATCTCTTCCGTCGTTACAAGCGTGGATGGGTTTGATTCTGTTTCTCATTACATACTCATTTCCCAAGTTGTTTCTGTGTTCTCATTTTCAGTTTCCAATGCAGTTCTGTAAATTCCTTTCGCACTTTCCTTATCTAGCACTTACCCAAGTTAGACTGTTGTGTTGTAGCTTTGTGATCACCGTGTATTCTTTTTAAAATCGATGAAGAACGAACTGCCTGTGGCAACCTAAACTTATGATGTGTGTTGAAGCTAGCAAAGACAGTACCTTTCTTGCTCTTCATGATCAAGACTAGACAATTTATCCTGAACAGGGCTTATGTTCCTGGTGTTAAATGTTCTTCTATACATAGATCTTTATAGCTAATATAAATGGAAATAGACAACAACATCTGAAGAAGCATGACCGTTAGGTCTGAGTCCTTATCCTGCACATCACTTTTCCTCTCAAGCAGTAAATGCCTTTCTCGAGTATACTATGTACATCGGATCTGAACGACCTGGGTTTGGAGATATATCTACAGCCTGCAAAACAAGAAACGTACTTCAAATTCCAAGAAAAAATTAGTTGATAAGTTGGTATCAAGCCACCAATAATAAGAATTATTATGAAAGTTGGTGCTAAAATAATCTCAAAAATGAAAAAAAAAAGAACTTTTATGATTTATTATCCTAATTAGCTACGGATGGATTGAGTACTTTTTTTGTTCAAGAAGATGTCAGTGAAAAGAAAAGGTTCCCAGTTACCTGAGGAGCTTCAAATCCTCCGGCATAATGGAAGTATGATCCAACAATCAAGGCATGGTCAGCATCACCAGTCGATGTCCATATAGAGATTGCTTTTGTCCAAAAGCAACGATTGGAAAAGCTAGTGTACAAAGGCAATTAGTGAAATTAAGATTGGATTGAACGCAGAAACACGATTCTTCAATGTAAATGCACAAAAGCATTACCTCATAATAGCCAATCCACCAGGCTTAAGTATCCGACTCATTTCCTTGAAAATATCTAGCGGTTTTGTAAGATAATCAACACTGACCTGTGAAATATTTTATCAGATTCTAGCTCAAGTTCATGATTGATCAGAAGCAAAAAAATGGCAATTTCTATAGTATTACATGCAAGTTAGAGCAAATCACATTAAAAGCTAGGAGTGGTAGATACCACATTGGTTATGACATCGAAGGAGTCATCTTCAAATGGAAGTCTAGGATTCACGTTTAAGTCTTGCACGGCGTATTCTGTCAAAACCTGTACCGTCACGAGCAAGCTTGAATGTAAGAAACTCAAAGCCAGTCTGAATGAAAGAGAATAATACTATCTAACAGAGTAGAATACTACAGAGTTTCGCTTGAGCTCTTCTTCGTTCATGCCTAGTCCAACTATACGATCTTGTTTGTATCCTTTTGGAAAATGGCTGACCTAAAAACACCAAACGGGAAAATGCTCCTGTTCTGTTAAATACTATCATTTGATTCAAGGCAACCAGGAAGAGCTAAACATCTTACGTACCCAACTGCTACACATGTCCAGGATGCTTACTCCCGGAGTGTTGCTGGGAGGAAAAACCTCGGAGTAATATTTGGTCAGAGCAGCAATGGCTGGATCATCGATGTGTGTCACAAACCTTGGACTTTCATAGAACAAGGAATCTGGGGACCTAAAAGGTATAATCTTTAGGGTTTTAGATCTACAAGATCTGAACACAGTCTTTCAAGCTGATCATCAATAGAAAATTCTCCCATCTTAGCTTCTGTCATTTTATCTTTAGGAATGAACAATAACCCACATCTAATGGCTGGTTAATTCAAGGAAAACTTGCAAACGAAAATGGAAACCATAATGAAAGCAAATGAATAACAGTTGGAAGATCAAACAGGGAGCACATTGCAATCAACAGAAACTAGCAAGAGTCTTTACTCATCAAAACGTTGGAAATCCTCTTCCTTGAAGGGAAATTGCTCTGGCCACTCAACATTCTTCAATACCTACGAGGAGGGAAGATTGGAAGATAACTAAAAACGGAAGAAAAGAAGTTTAGTTTTTAATTTTTTCCACACTCGTAGGAATTGACAGCAAAAATATCGCCAAGAATAAAAAATTCCAAAACCCAAGTAAGAAAATCTGCTCCAATTGCAAATCCGAAGACATCAAAGGCAGATCATCATTCCCAAGCCATTAAGATCGGAACTTTACCTCTTCAACGGAGCTCTTTTGCCTTGCGGAAGCAATGAAGGATTTGCCATCAACCCCACCAGACATATTCATGAACTGTGCCCAAACTGAAGCACCTAGAGCAATTACCAGCCTACGAGGTGCTTTAAGTTCGTAGTTTCGCTTCCTATGTGCATTCGTGGAAAGAGTAGAGACAGAATTAACACAACATACAGGAATAATTGTTGTCAGACGAGATGAGCGAGAATAAGTTCCAATGCTTCCTAAGACGGTCAGTTTTTGTGGGAAAGCCAGTCCGAGAAAATTGGCCATATTTTATATGCTTTATTTGGACTCTCTCAGCTATGTGTACATTACAAGCGGGTTTTGCCATTTGTTCAGGATAGCGCAAGAACGTGTGTCCCTTACTACCACATGATGATTCCATGACCATGGTCTGTCTATCCCCTGCTAAGCTTTAAGGAAACTCTGCTTGTTTCGATGGGCTCATGCATTTATGGGCATGGTCTAATGGTAGAACTAACATATAAATGATTCCTCTAAAAATTGTGAGAACTGCAACATTGGACATACACTGTTCGATCAACTTGAAACGCCATTTTTGTTTTGACTAAAAGCTGAAACTTGAAAGCTTTACTCTTTCAATCGATTATTACAAAAAAAAAAGAAGAAGAGAAATTTGGTTTGCTCTATGTGAAATTCAAATATACCAAATCCCAATCAAAATAAACTTGATCCCTTAACTTTTGGCCGGAACGAACTAGTTTTGCCATCTGTAACTGGATGACTCTTGCCCTTGGCATGCAGAAGATTACCATATAACCATTTCCACATAATCAACAAGGCATGATTTCACGCATATATGTGCGGAAAAGGATGGCAATTACAGGTAGTATGGACTAAAGGTACATTCTTATTTTCTAGAAATGATCAAAGGTTTGACATTTATACATGAAATGAATATCTTAAAATGGTTACTATGGTTTTGCCTCATAGGTTGGAGGGACCTGTCCTCTATCAACCTTCCAAGGGCCACCATAGAATTTCGGTCGCATAAGAGGCACTGCTTCACCAGGGTGATCTTCCCAGAACTTCTCCTGCTCAACACCAAAGGCAAAGAATCTTCAATTAGACCCAAGAAACTCCATTTCTCAAAACACACAGAAGGAATACTTTGAATGACCTTAAAATCACTAAACTTTCAAAGAATCATGCTGTCGAAAACTTTCGATAAGGTAAGCAACCATAACCTCTTCTCGCGTGAAGGCAAAATCCAACACTAGAAATAACATCTCCTAAGTCATAGAGATGTCAGAAGGTGAATGGTTAACCCAAAACACAAAATCCAACAAGAACTACACACAAGCCACTTACAAGAACAAAAGAAATTGCCATGAAGATAAAGAATCAATGTGTCTAAGAACAAGCACAGATCATGCTACTGTTCTTCTTCAGAGTAGAGCAAGCCACTAATAACTTGAGATCATAATAACCGAGTTATTGTCAATTTAACTTTCAAGGTTACGTCAAAGTTTCACAAACTTAATCGAATATGCTTGCAGCTCTTCTGCATCATGTGATAAAGTTCTGTTTAAAAGCCCATAAATCTGAATGGCGACGGCATAAGACTTGATAATTTTATCAAACACGTCAAGTGAACTAGTTATCAATCATCCGTGGCTGCACCATCTCTGCAGCCTTATCCCCATTTCATTAACGACCCTAACATCTCTCAGGTATTACAACAATTATTCATAGCCAACAAAAAAAGTGAGAAAACCCATCTCGAAAAAGCTCACAGATTGAAGGATTAGTTTCAAAAGGACATGTAAAGACGCTACCTTTACTGTATCTCACCCAAACCCGAGAGTAAGTTCCCTCAAACCCAATCTTTCAACAAAACCATTTGAGAATCAAAACCATGACTATTCTTAATAGGGAAGACCCAGTTAGAAAGTCTACTTGGGCAACACAGAAAACCAAAGGAAAAGCTGAGGAAAAGATAAGAGCGAATGTGGACCTTGTAAAGTTGCTCGGTGATGGCGGCTGCAACAACGCCAGTGTAGAAAGCGCTTATATAGACAGTGACGAGAGGTGTGAAGGATCTGGGTCTCCTATACGGCTGAATCATATCCCATAGAAACGTTTTCTCCCATCTGCTATGCACGTAATCTGCATATTTCGTCCATAGATAACTTGATATCCTTGCCGGCTCTCTCGGTGCCATCTTTGTTCTCTCCTAACTTCATTTCAACACCGCTTTTCCTCTTTGTTACGTCGTTTTAAGAGCTCCACCTCCACGGAAATTAGCCAAAATTAATTATATTTTATTAAATTAAATACAGTCTTCACTAAATTAGTTACTTCTAATTATATGTAACACATAAACACATTGTCTCTTTGTCGTTCAAAATAGTATCTTACTGTACATCCCGTTAAATTTGAGAGTAAAGCATGCTTAATTCTAATTTCAAGTCGCTTCTTACGTAGATTGATAACTCTCCTCCGATCATTGCAAAACAAAGAATCTTGTTCACTGATATGCGTTATATTGATGATATTTATCAATATAATCCAGTAGTATTTACTTCAACCAGTGTAAACAAAGTTCTAACATGCTACACTTACTGTAATCAGTGTTTGAAGTTACAAAGATTGGACACAGATCAATCATAAAGAATGAGAGTACTCGGATAGACAATTACTGCCTGTTTAATCAAAAGAACAACTAAGCAAATATACAGAATTAAGAGCACATCACTATAGGTATACAGAACGGATTAAGGCTTTAAATTGGCAATCCTATGCTTGTGTTGTCCCAGATGAATTGTCCTTGGAAGCAATGATGGATTCAAGAGTAAGTTCTCCGACTACCTTGGGCGGTCCAATGCTGCATCGTGCTGAGTTGTGCCTTTCAATAGCATCTTTTAGCTTCTGAAACTGCAGATGGTTTGAGGAATCCAAAAGCAACAGAATCAGCAGCAGTATTAAGGATAAAATGCTAAAACACACAAAATCTCAAGGCCTTGACAGTTATTCAGCCAGATTCATCAAGTGTTTCCTTTACATAAATGGTTCAAAATCTTATGTTGTTACAGATTCGATTGTCGATTTTCCCCATTAGAAAAAGGCTTGTCAGGTTTCTGTTTAATGAGGAGACTAAGAGTGCATAGCTTTGGATGATGAAGTCGATTTACATCAAACCAGGCAAATCGCATCACCGAATTCTACAGTAGTATCATTTTGTTTGCTTCTCAAGATGATTCAAAAGAAAACACACCAGAACAGGTTAACTTTATACTAAACATGCTTGTATCCTTGCCTTCTATAGGAAAAGAACTCTAGTTGAGAACTGCATACATGTTTTAGGACTCCACACTGAGCAAAAATGGAACTGGAAGTTACCAACCTTGGCAAGTGAGCAGGAGAAGGACTCCAGTTGTCCGTCAGCTCCACGATAGAAGTGGAAGAAAGGAAGCACTTTAACGTTCAAACTTTTGCACATAGATTTATTCTCATCAAAATTGACTTTCAAGAATAAAATTTCTGGATGCTCTTCAGCAGTCCTGCAGAGCTGAGAGATGAGTTCACCGATGAAACAGGTCAACATCATGATTACCGGAAATATCATAACATTTAAGATGTCATATCCCTGGATTTTTTGTCTAACACATTTCCCAGCAATATTCAATCAGTGATACTCCATCACTCTCTCTTGACAATAGAGCTTCAAAGAAATTTATCTGAAGAGAATTTTGCCACTAATCTACCAAGAATACTGAAGAAAGAATAAATTTAGCACCTTGGACTAAAATTTTTCACCTGTGTTGTACTTGAGGGAAGGATCCAGGCAAATATTATAATTTCAACTCATTTGGCCACAAGGTTTGACTATCTTTTATCTTTCATGCCGGTACCAACATAGCTATCACCAAATCCACTCACTTTCTATAAGGTACTTCCATGGCTCAGACTGCTTTAACCAAGGTTTTCCAATTTATAAATGCACATCCAATCTATATGATGGCACCAGAAACATTTAGCCTCACCACTTAGCCAACTAGACTGCATAAATTCCTGTCCTAAAGCTACAAGCAACTTGGTGCCTTGCTACCATATCCGTTATCAATGAATGCTAAACGGTAAGATGTTCTTAGGACATTCATTATATTTGTCACCACCCGAATTAGATGCATAAAGTTTAACATGTTTTTAATCCTGAATACTGGAAATTTCATAACAAAATGAAGTATACAAGATAGCTAATGCCAAACTAAGCGTAATAAGTAAGTTATCACGACCAAATAGATGGCCTTGAATTCTTCAAAATCCAAGAACTTCCAATGCATATTGATCCACCTCAGATGAAAACCAGGACAATAAACTATGCCGCTAGGAGACTGATCCTTTTCTGTATCATGAAGCTTGCATAAATTGCCCAAAACAAGCTTGACTAGAAGATGAACAATATGAATTTACAGTGTTAATTGATGCCTGATGCCATTGCAGACAAAGAGCAACTTAAATGAAGCAAAATTACCTTGGGATACAATGCTCGACAAGAAGCACACCAGGTTCCATAGAAATCGACAATCACTAATCTATCTCCAGCTTGACTTAAGGCACTCAAAAATTCTTGGGTGGAATGGATGTCAATCATGTTTGGTGTACTTTTCTCCCACCATTTTGGCTGTTCTGTTTCGGCAACAGTTGCATGTAACTGTAACAGACCATTGAAGATGGTTAGCTTGTTCCATTTATAAATGAACTAAAAAGAAATCTTTTGATCAAAGATGAAGAATAGAAAAAAAGCTACTTTTAAATGGCATCTCACATATTGCAAAAAGTTTTCTGAACAAATAACACATACGCAGTATGTTGCTTATTGTGTGATTCTCTTGACAAGTATTTTAGGTTAACTAACAAACTCTCTCCAAGCAAATACTTTATAGGACACAGCAAACTAAATATAATATTCTATCCAGAAAATGATACTTATAGGCAATCGAAAATTCAGAAATCATCACCTAAAGAATTAAGGAAACAAACTAGATATCACAAAGATGCAATCAACTAGCAAAAGTCACAACCCAAAACAATGCAGACATTTCACAAGCAATTGAAACGCAAAAGGCATTTCCATTGATGCATTATAATCATCAAGAAGAATAGCCTAAAAATAAAGAGAAAAGGAAAATTGATTTTAGGGAGCATATGTAAAGAAAAAGCCTTGAAAGCAAAGAAAGCCAAGGAATTTTTCAGTTGCATCACCAGATATGATTTTTGGGTTCATATTCAACTTATAACATAGATTTTCCCATATACGTGCGAAAAAGTTTTAAATGATTCCCAATGTTCTGACACATTCAATAAAAAGTACATTATTTCTTAAACAAATGATCATACTAGTTCAAGGAAAAACATCATACTAGTTCAAGGAAAAACACAGTACAGCTTGATCTGAATTGCAACACAGTTCAATGCATCAGCTCTAACGAATTCAAGCCAGCATATTATCAGCTTTTATACTTGCATTCAACTTAATGTTTGCGGATATCAGATACTCTCAACCCCCTTCACTGTATCCTCATAATCGTCTTCCTTTAACCAAATTCTCAACAGTTAAAGCTTTTTATTCCTAATGAAAACTCTTGTTCTCTCAACTAAACTTTATAGCTAAAAACATTAAACAACTCTAAAATTAACTGCTGGAAAATTTCTGAAAGCTGACAATGGTAGACTCCTAAGGCGTTAGCCTCTTGAGCTTCCATGGATACCTTCCAAGTATGTGAAGCCACAAGTCTCCAATACAGCAAATGACCAAAAGCAAACACAACGTTATAACACTAGAAGCCAATAAAAATAAACTTCTAAATTTGCAGTATAACAAAAGATTTAGGGTAATAAGCGATTACATGTGATGTTTACCAAGTTATTTGTGGAACAGAGAACCAAATGGCTGAAAGTAAGTTAAAATAAACAGAATCACTTTATAGTAGCTAAGCAGAAATGATCTCTCTCTTTAACAAATGTCGAACTTTCATGCACAAAATTATATAACGTCAATTTGATACTGTCTCACAAAATAGTTAATTCTAATGAACTACATTATGTACAATTTGCTCATAGTACACAATTAGAAAAGACTTAGGGAGTGCTTATTTCGTTGGTATGATAAGAAAGGAACGGATAAGGAATGAAAAAAGATGGTTGATAATATATTATGATTAGATAAACCGTATTTTTATATCCTTTTGGGACAATATTCCATACTCTCAATGTAGTAAAGACTGAAAGTTATCTTTATTTCCTTTCCTCACTATATTCATTATAATTCCTATTATTATTCAGTAAGTGAACAAGCGCACCCTTACAAACCAAACCAAAGCTTAGTATATCAGCTAAAACTGCTAGTAGAAACGTTACTTGCTGGGAAGAACCAATTAATCAGAAACTGTTAGCCAAAGGGTCCTCGAAATTCTTACCAAAAAGAAAAGGGCCCTCGAAATTTCAATTAATTTTCAAAGAAACAAACCGGAAAAGAAAAGAAAAAGGAACTGAAAGGCAAAGTTGGTACCTTGAAAGAGAGAGATTGCTTCCTGGGACTGAAAGGCAACCGCGAAACACCTCTACCTGATGAACAAAGAACAGGATAAATCTTCCCATATAAACCACTAGAAGCGGGTGGACTTGGAAAAGCCGGTACATGAGGATTCGAGTTGGAAGTAACCGCAGTGATCAGAGAAGACGAGAAACGAGGCCAGTGAAAGGACGGGTATCGAACAACATCTGCCATCTACAGAATTTACTAAAATTCAACACCCACAATGAAAGAGATATAAAGATTGAAACTTTTTCGTGGGAATTGAGTTAATAGTTGAAATTAAGAACCAAAACAGACTGAATACTACATGAGGTCAAAAGGGGGCCAAATTAAGAGGGTTTAAGTTCTAAATTACTATAGAAGCAGAGAGACCTCCTCTTCGCTTCTCCACTCCCAAGTTCGTGTTTTTGACAGAAGGCAATCGTACGAACTGGAGATGTCCAAAATTACACAATCACATCTGTATCTACTGCGACAAACAGTATTTGTTTATGATTGGTAACTGGACAGGAGTACTTTACTTCAAGCAGTTGACCCGTTATCCAACCTTGATTTATGTCCTCTTTGGGTTGAGGAACCTTTGGTGGTTATGGCTGAATCGGCGGTTTCAAGTTCATACAACTTTATCCGTTCTAATGATTTTTTGTTTTTTAAGATTTAGTTCAAGATCGCATTAAGAGATTAAATTATGGGCTTAGGGTAGGATTTTATGAAGGTTAATGTATTAACTCCTAAACATTCTTGAGGATGTCAATGGAAAATGATTCAATTCTTTATTTTTGTGATAAACATAATATTTTTAATAAATTTAACCTAAAAATTTTAATAAGAAATAAAAATTAAAAATTCAAGTAATTAATAAGGATTTTTAATGATTAGGAAATTATTAAATAAGGTGTTATAAAAAATGAATTAATTAATTTACTTTGATTTTTAATTTTTAAATTTTACGTATCAAATTTTTTTTATTTATTCTAATGTCAAACTTTTAAATATAAATTTCACTCAAAACTTTGATTTTTTATTGCCAAAAATACCAATCTTGATTTTGGTTCCAACAAGGAGATTTTAGGTTGAATTCCAATTTCTTTAGAATACGATTGCATGTTAAATGCAAACCTTTTTAGAGAGAGTATTTAGTTGGATATCGATACAAAAGTTTGTTAGGAAATAAACTATTTCAACACAACTAGAATGTCAATAAAACAAACACACGACACCAAATTTGATAACGGAGTTCGGCCAAATTATGTCTACGTCTCCGGAGCTACTGCACACCCTTTTTATTAGGGAGAAAAACAACACTTACAAGTGTTTACACTCAACACTC
>JANSVA010000008.1:2811277-2828429 GCA_025504915.1 Erythroxylum reticulatum | reverse complement strand
CCAAAGGAGATTAAAAAAAAAACTAAAAATAATATTTTGTTTTCTAATTTGGATGATTTGAATGGAAGGAGGAGGGGGGTTTTTTTATAGTAGTTAAGCCTCCCCCCCTCCCTCACTTCCATCCAATATGGGATAAAAGTCCCTCACCTAACAAAGTTTTCCTTTTTCGAGCTTGTCACACAAGATACGTCAACCAAGATACGTCAACCCTTTTACATTGCAATCTCACTTAGTTTCGTTGAAGTAAAATTTAGCCTTGTTCTGTGCTTGTTGACCAACTTACTTAGTAAGTCACCTTAGAACTCTCTTATATTCCTTTCATGTATATGATCCAGCTAACTATTAACTCGACATCTATCTGAAACCTTCTTTTGGCTTCATATCTGAATCTTGCGTCTTGTTAAAGATTTTGGTTAATGTACACTAATGCTTGCCAATACTTGACATTGCACTTTCTTCTCCTTATTTTCTCATACGACTTTGACTTGTTCCTCAAACTTAGAGTTCTATCACCTACCTTGTGCTTGCTTGTTTCAGTTACAAATGCTATTCCATTTTCATTATGACTGCGTTACAACCAAAAAGCTAACATCTTTCCATTCAAGATTCTCGAAAAGTAACTTTACAGGTTCCAATTGATGATCCATTTCAAGATATTTCTTCACCAAGAATCATAAAAAAGAATCAAGATAATACAGAGAATTTAGTTCTCAAGAACTATATAAAAGAAATGGGGAATACAAGGCAGAATCAGCCATAGCTTAGCTGCTGTTGAAGGATGAACCATATAATGTACTTTCTCCAATGGTGACAATCCAGACAACCTTAAATTACTTCGAAGAAAAGCAACTTAGCCAACTATAACATCTACATCTAGTTTCGTTTATTATCTCTGATGTTCTTATCAACAGTATGTGCTTTGAAGGAAGAGTAGAGAGTGGTAATAATTGTAACACAAGAAAGCAAACTTTTTTAGGACATCCCAACAAACATCGATGTAGACAATATAAATGAGTCGTCTGTCCCTTCTCGGTGGAAAAACAAATGTCGAAAACAAAAAGGAAAGGTGTTAAAAACATGAAACAAGGACAATCGTAATTGTATAAGTGGCGGTAGCTATTTTTTCAGGTAGAAAGTTTAAGCTCTGTTACTTCTATACCTGAGATATATAGACAAATGTACATTGCAGTGGAAGGAGACAGCCTCCCTCTGCTGAAAATAATAATTATATGGCCGATCATCTGCTTGCTTGAATCTAAAATACTACATTCTAGATTACACATTTGAATCTGCAGCTCATAAAATCAGAAAAAGCTGGAGCCAAATGATAATGCAAGCTCTCAAGATCAATTCAAAACTGGTTACCTTCATTCCTGCAAAACTTTATAAACCCTTAAGCCACAACTATCCACCAAGAACATAACATCAACCTCGAATAACGGACTAATCCGCATGTTCATCATTTGGCAGCTGAGACAATTGTGGACATGTAAAAAAATTTACTGAGGAGAAGGCAAAAGAATGGATGAGGAAAATGCTAAAGAACCATTATTGGGAGCACCCTGAATCTTAAGAATTGAAGTAACTATATTATATATCTGGACATTCTCAAAAGAAGGTACCTTCCTACCCCTGGCAAATTGAGGGCCATGGCCAATGAATATTGTCCTCATTGAAAAAACAGCATTGTCATAGCCATGTGATCCTCCACACTCTTGTGGCTTTGTTCGCTTTTGCTCCACCTTAAATCCCTCTTCGATCAGCCCTATTATCGGTGGAATCCTATCACTCTCAACATAATGAAGTCTACTAGGCAGCTCCTCCTTAACGTAAACTCGCAAATAATTACCGTTTTCAACTTTTCCAGACGTTAATCCTTCATTCATCTTTGAAACAACATCAGAAGGAACAATACCAGGAGGTGGCTGAATCGCAAGCACTGGACTGTAAGATTGCACCCATTCAGCTGGAACTCCAATCCAAGATGCCAAATCATCAATAAAGATCAGTTTTCTATCACAAGTACCCACCATGCCATGATCACCCACCATTATAATATTAACATCCTCAAAAACCCCTCTCTTCTCTAGCCCACTAATCAATCTCCCAATCATCCTATCAATTCCAGAAACTGCTTCTGTTATCTGGGGATCATCAGATCCCACCTTGTGACCCTGATGATCAGGGTCCTCAAAATACAGAGTCAAAAACACTGGAATTTCATCAGTAGGCAAATCAAAATAGCTCAAAACCTTATCAACCCTTTCCTCAAATGGAACAGATCCATTGTAATGCATACAGAAATCTTTTGGACAATCCCAAGAACCTTTATGCACCTCAGACCCAGGCCAAAAGTAGGTAGCAGCTTTCAACCCGTGACTAGCCACAGTCTCCCAGAGTGGCTCACCAAGCCACCATTTTGCCTCGTGGCTTTGCATGGTGAAGACCTCACCAATGTGAGGATCGATAAAGTAGTTGTTCACAATGCCATGATAAGCAGGATAAAGTCCAGTAACAATAGAGTAATGATTAGGGAAAGTAAGAGTAGGAAATACCGGAATTAAACCCGTCTCGGCCTCAGTTCCATTAGCAACCAAACTGTGAATATTAGGTGTGGGTGTCTTAAATTGGTAACCAAATCGAAATCCGTCTGAAGAAATCAAGAGAACAACCGGGTGGCTAAGTTTAGTCAACGGACGAGCAGTCTTGTCAACGGAAGAAGATTGCTCTGCCAACTTACACGAAGAAGAAGAAGAAGAAGAGAAAAAGAGAAAAGCGAAGGCGAAAGCAGCGGAGAGAGCAACGCAAGTGAGGACAAGCATGGCGATAAAAAGTATCGTACTGGTGGCTCTCTGCGGACGATTGGGCGAGTCAAAAGAGTCAGTGTCGAAGGAAAGAAGAGTCGTAGAAGGGTTTGGCGGTTCTTGTTCTTCCGTGGGCAATGGCGTGGGTTTCGTGGAGGTCAAGGCCGAATCAGAACCCATGATCGATCTTTTGCAGTGTTTGAAGTCCTGAACCTATTCTCTGGGTTGGTTCTCGGTAAAGATCAGTAGAACAGAATCATGGCAATTTGTGGGTCTCGACTCTAGACAAAGAGAATAAGTCGTTTGAAGTACGTTTTCAAGGTGGTGGTAGTGGCAGTAGTTGTTCACTCTTACGGAGGGTGTGTGTTGTTGGAATGTTGCCGTCAGAAACAGAACATGTCAAACGTAAGATTTACGTACACTGTGGTCCGGTCCCACCCAGGAATTGATTCAAAAATGGAAAATTTTTAGATTTTGGGAGTCAAAGACTTTGTTTTCCTTTTATAACGACACAGATTAGAAAAAGGCCACTAGTTCCAATTGGGTTTTGGACGGGAAACAGAATGGCGTACCTGAGCATGGGAGAGGCTCACCGTCGAATCACGGACTATTTAGACCGGTTCTCCGACGCCATTTTCTCGCAAGACGTAGCTTCTCTCAAACAACTACTCTCGCTCTCCTCCAACTCCGCCTCTCTTCTCTCTCTCGCTCACGCTCTCGACGTCTTCCAGGTTGCTTTGCTTCACCCAAACCCTTCCAGTGGTAAATTGGATGATAAGTCATTGAAAACTTCAATTTTTTTTACAGGATGGTAATAGATTGCTAAAACAATCGGACAAGTATTCCCAATTTGGCGAGATCATTGCTCCTCTTTTTCGTTCTTATCAAAGTTATCGAATTGGGAATTTGGTCGATTGTTATCACGCTTTCGAAAAAGCTGCCAAGTTTGTTTCTTTAGTTCTCCCTTTGTAAAAGAACATCCCTTTCTGTATTTGGTATGTTAATTATTTGTCAATCTCTATCGCAGTGCTTTCGTTCAAGAGTTTCGAAATTGGGAATCAGCTTGGGCTTTGGAGGCATTGTACGTTATTGTCTATGAAATTAGGGTTCTTGCGGAGAGGGTATGACTGAAAGATTTGAGTAAATTATTGTGTTGTAGTGGTGTGGATCTTCAGTTGTTTTATTATGAATCCATCTATGAACAATGCTGTAGGCTGACAGAGATTTGGCTTCAAATGGGAAATCTCCAGAAAAATTGAAAGGAGCTGGTTCCTTCCTCATGAAAGTGTTTGGTGTTCTTGCTGTAAGCTCATCAATATCTTATGGTTATGTTATTTAGAGTCTTCAGATATTGAGTGGATTATCTAGTGCTTTGCTACCTATTTAATGCTTCTTATAAAATTTATAGGGGAAGGGTCCAAAACGAGTGGGAGCATTATATGTAACTTGTCAGTTGTTCAAAATCTACTTCAAGGTGAGCTTTTGCTTCCTCTTTCTTCAGTTGTTTTACTAGTCTTTCATGAGAGTTGGAATAGATTACTGAAAATCAGCTGAGGCTCACTGAGTTAGGACTAGAGCAGATGTAATCTGGTTTTGATATAGCAGGTAAAGGTATTCATATGAGAAAGCTAGTATTGCCTAAGGTATTGCGCTTAATGTTTTGCAGCTTGGTACTGTTCACCTTTGTCGAAGTGTTATAAGAAGTATAGAAACAGCTCGAATTTTTGACTTTGAGGAATTCCCAAAGAGAGATAAGGTCAGAACTGTGACTTGTAACAAAGAAATCTATCACTTTTGTTTGGATGGAACTTCATAACATGGTAGAAACTACACTTGGAATAGCATCTGATTCATACTCTTTGCTATTGTAGGTTACATACATGTATTATACTGGGCGTTTGGAAGTGTTCAATGAAAATTTCCTTGCTGTAAGTACTCATTTTTTCATGTTCAACTTTGTCACCTAACCTGCATTTCACATGCAAAATTGTGTGTTAAGCCTTGCATTTTTCACTATGAATTGGAGATTAGATCTTCTGTGCGAGACTGCCAGGTATTTAACATATACACGGTGCTCTTGCTCATAATTGGATCTTAACAATACTTTGAGTTGATACCATCCTGTCAGCTTATACAGTACTGTTGCATTTTATTATACCAGATGTCACATCTGAGTTTTACTACAAGTTTTTGTATTTAATCAGGATATCTAGGCTTGCGAAGCTCATTTTATGGAGATTCCTTAATGATCAATTCTTCATTGGATTCTTTTCTTTGACATGACAGGCTGATCAAAAATTATCATATGCCTTCACACACTGCAACCCCCAACATGAAGCAAATTTGAGGTGAGAATAAACCATGCGTGGATATACCTTGCATCTGTTTGATAATGAATTGTGGATAGATTGTTCATATACAGCTGGTTGCCTCAACTAATAGTTTGAACAAAGTCTTCTCATATCAGCTTTTGTTGTAGTTGCTTGAACTGTATCTTATGGAGCCATTACATAATGCATGTCAATATAATTTCATAACAACAACGACATCAATTTCATGCACGAACAATTTGTTTTATGACAGAAAGAAATTCAGACGGGTTTCAACAACAACAACATCAACATCAATTTCATGCATCAACATGAAAGGGTTAAAGTTGAGTTTTAGTTATTAAAAAGAAGAGTAATGCGTTTAGTCAGGAAAAGAAAGTGGATCTAATACTTCATAGCAGGTTTGATAGTACTTATACTTCATAGCATAATGGGAAACTCACACAATCATGTAACCCAAAAACTTGTTTTATGAGGGAATAATGATGCTGCTGAATATTCAAGTTGTAGCACTTTTCCGTTGTATTTATGTCTTTAGTTAATTCACTTCAGCTCCTATTACTAAAAGTCTTTCATTGGTTCCCTAGTCGTGTAGCAGTTTCTGACTATTTTCTTTATTTTTGTTTTGACTTCAGGATGATACTAAAGTATTTGATACCTGTGAAGCTTTCAATAGGTATTCTACCCAACAATTGGCTCCTAGAGAAGTATAACTTGGTTGAGGTACGTCAGCCACTTGAGCATAAATTTATGTTCTTTCAGTTTTACATAAAGGTGGAAACAGAATTTTGGTTCACGTAAAAACGGACAGTGCAAATAATTGAGCTTTTACGATCTCCCACTTTAAAGTGGCATAAGTATATTCCTGCTGAAACCATTTTTAGTGACATAGTAAGCAGTCATTTTCCTTGACAGTACAGTAATGTTGTGCAAGCTCTCAAAAGGGGTGATCTTCAACTTCTTCGGTTTGCTCTCCAAGAGCATGAAGATCGGTATGTTTGCTTTTGACATATGCAAGATCTAATGAGATTGATAAGAAACTTGAACTGATTTCAGAAGTTGTTTTTTTTGTTTCTTCAAGGTTTTTAAGATCAGGAGTGTATCTCGTCCTAGAGAGACTAGAGCTTCAAGTTTACCAAAGATTGCTTAAGAAAATGTAAGTTCCATTCCATGATTTTGGACACACGTAAACCTTGTTGATCATAATGTGGCTGAAAACCTTCTCATAGCAATCTGATGACTGTGATGCAGTTCTATTATCCAAAAGCAGAAGGATCCTAGCAAAGCTCACCAGATGAAGTTAGAAGTAATCGTGAAAGCATTGAAATGGCTTGATATGGACATGGATTTGGATGAGGCAATAATCTTCATTCTTGTGCATCTTCAAGCTATTTTTGCAGGTTTCTTTTCCTCTAAACAGCTGTTTAATCTAGTATTCAATCTAATTGAACTATCTGCTGCATTTGTAGGTGGAATGCATAGTGGCTATACTCATACACAAGAATCTTGTTAAGGGGTACTTTGCTCACAAAAGCAAGGTGGTCGTATTGAGCAAGCAAGATCCTTTCCCCAAGTTAAACGGAAAGCCCGTCAATTCCTAGATGTTGGACTGGTTTTGCAGCAAGTTGCACCTAGTTGAAGACCACTTTATTGTACTGACCTTTTCTGTGTTAACTTATACTTTTTGCTCATGTAAAAGGCATCCAACCTTGTAATGGCCTTTCCTCTTAAATCATTCATTCTCATGTTTATTAGTATGCCACTTATCATTTGTATTTCATTTCATAGTTTTTACTATATAGGCAGTTCCTGTCAGCATTCTAGTGGGAGTAAACAGGTTTAAATTCAAATTCCAAAAAAAAAGCACTCCTGTAACTACAATACCAAAATACATTGAGCTCGTAAAGGTTGATAACAAAGAGGTGATACTGTGCACTCAGTCTGTTATACAGAAGGTTTTTACTAAGACAAGCCGCCGAAGGGTGACTGGAAGAGAGTGATGCATGTCGAACCAGTCTGTTGTTATACAGAAAGTTTACTAAGACCAGCCGAAGGTGACACTAGGGGAGAATGATATTGATTGCAAAATTCGCTTACATAATATATCATTACGTTTGGACAAAAATGGCCCTCTTTTATAACTAAACCAAGGAAAAGAAAAGGTACAAAACTTCCAAGGGTATATATCCTGTTGATGTAGTTATGCCTCAGCATCACTCATCACCAAACTCAATCCCAGACATAGGCACCTCAGCAGATATTGGGTTTTTATCAACAGCTTCCATGTCCATGGCGGAACCCTTACTGACATAATCGACTTTAAAGTCATAGTCATCATCCATTATGTCCACTTTAGCTGCTTTCTTCATCCGTTTCTTCTCTGCTCGTTTCATCTTTGGATTGAGCATACCCTCGGCTGAATATAACTTTTCATTTTGCCTGTCATTTGCATTTCTAGCCTTAGTTTTGCTCTCGTCTTCTTCTTCAGATCTCATGTGCTGGTCCTCAACATCATTTTCCATGCCTTCAGAGGCATTATCACGCTGACTTGACGGTTGGGTTTCTAGATCACCCTGGTATTGCGAAGTATAACAAATTAGACCAGACACAACATGGTTAGGTGACTAGTAAACAGAGTCATTAGTTTCTAGAGATATTTGAAATAACTTCTGACATCAACTGTACAGCTTTTCCGGAAATGAAATGCCTCAATGAGAAGAAACTGTCCCCTAATTATGCAACATATCAATATCAACTAAATGTGGCCTAGACAATATAAAATGACCCAATAAATCTTTTGTTTAGATTGTTTCCCCGTAATGCAAGATGAATTCAATAATTGAAATTCATCATTAAAACCTGTCAAGACTTAGGATAAAGCAAATGTGTATATTATGGCAACTCTATCCTTTTCACATAAGGTACATAAAAAACTAAAATGTTTTATTTGGTTGCATAATTAAAAGAGTCCTCAATCATCAAGTAACAATCTATGGACACCAAGATATTTTTGCCAACACAACCAGATTATTGGATAACCATATGAAAAGTTAATCCACAAAGGCATGTAGTATGGATATCAATGGAACTACCTGCATGAAAATTTCAAGTACTACACTAGTTCATCCAATAGTACAAAATGATGGATTGGCCCTAATAAATGGTACGAAAAATCACCAACCTCCATCATACTTTCATCAAATTGGAGAGGACCACTTGTAGGCACTTCAACAGGATTAAAGTCATTGACAGACTTCAGGCTTCCAATAAATGACGATTCACTGTTGTAAACTTCATCAATATTAAATTCCTTGTCAAACTCTGATACAATTTTTGCCTCGGACAATTTGTCTTGATTTCTATTTGGGGGCATAGTGTAATATGGGATCTTGCCTGAAAATGTCGATTAAATGATTTAGCTTTTAGAAAGAAAGAAAGTGTATCAAATGAGCAATTCCTAACCTAAATCATTTTGTTCTTTATATAACAGTTTCAAGGTATGTATAACCCCTTTTTTAACATAATTTAAAGCCCACAAAAAATAAACACCATTGGTACCACAATAATTGAGGGCTTGATTCGTATCAAAGATTTGTGTGAAAAGAATAAATGAAGAATTTTACCCTCATTCCAGTCGTGTAGAACAACTCTAGCTGCAGCTTCAACATCAACAACACCACCTTTTTTTAGTCTACCCCTGACTGTTGCCACTTTTTGTAAAAAGTCATCAACTGAATCAAATTGTGGAATCTTGTACAGTGTGACCAATTGTTTGTCAGGGCAAAGCTTGAGAATTTCCTTCACTGTTGTCCATACAAATGAGATCATATCAATAAAGTAATAACATTTCATAAATAGATTTCATTACAAATATTTCCCCAAATGAGAAACATGTCAACTAAGAATCCCATTGTTGAGAGAAAAAAAATGAAAGTAGAATTCTAGCTGAATTAAGTCCTACAGTTTCATGCCAGTAGTTCCCTTCTTGACTATTATAAATTGTTCGAGAATTCTAGCTGAATTAAGTCCTACAGTTTCATGCCAGTAGTTCCCTTCTTGACTATTATAAATTGTTCGTGTCCAAGAAGCCATTTATAGACTTCATCTAGGTATAAGGTCTCTTCCAATAGATACAAATTTTACAATTTCTTACTAACAACAGCATCAACCAAAAAGATTTCTGAAATCATTACTTTCCAATTTTGACATGTGGAAAAAGCCTGGGGTTAGCTTACTAACTAGATGAACATTTTAAGCTACCTCTCCCTTGCTTAGTCCTCTAGACATGCGAACTAATGGATGATCTAGACGAAAGGGAAAGAAAAGGATGGTTCAATTACCAGGAGTGACTGGATCATCCAACTTCTCAATCCTTTTGCAGTTTCGAAGGGCTATAGATGCATCGTTCTCCTTAGATTTGAGCATTACGACACCTGGACAATCCAACAACTTTACATTTTTGTCTAACTGAACTTCTTGCATTGCTCTTGTTAATCCTGGGGTAGCACCAACATTGGCAACATGGGACCTCTTCAAGCTGTTGATTAGACTGCTTTTACCAACATTTGGCAAACCAATAATGCCAACAGTAATAGACTTCTTTATCTGCAAAATAACAAGATATTGAGCAAAGTGTCATGGCATGCCACACAAACTTCATGCAGTTGTACAATAATCTTATCTCAGGCACCTGTCCAGCTTAGAATACAATTTGCTCACAATCCTTAGATACCAAGATAAGAGAAAAGGGAAAGCTTATACACCTCATGACTTCTTGAGTAGTTTTTCAGCAATTTAATAAGAGTTTCAGCTCCAAGACAGTCACTTGTCTGCAGAAGATTGCTAGGCTTTGCAGACTTGGAGGAAGATTTCCAGCCTAAGTTTGATCTCTGCTCTTGAGTACTGCACTTAAAGGCAACCGCAGGTAATTCTTCTCTAAAATAATTTAGCCATTTTTCAACAGCTTCACGGGGTACAAGATCTGTGGGATGGCAAACACAACCAAATATAGAGTCATCTAGATAACAGCAAGAATACAAAATACATCTCCACAGAATGTGAAACTAAAATCTCAAATGAAAATGCTTCAAGTAACAGAAGCATTAAGATAAAAAGACAAGTTACCAATTTTGTTAAGGAGCAACACTAGGTGCTTGTCAGGACCAGCCTTCATCACCAGCTTTTCCATATCAACACAACGGGTACCTAAGGGGTCCCGAGCATCAAGAACTTCTAAAATGACATCTGAATTTTCAACGACTTTAACCAACTCCTTGTAAAATGCCCTGTCAGAATTATCTGATGAGGAAAAAGAAATCACGAACCATTAGTATTAAACAAAGCATACATCAACCCTGTACCTTTAAACAGGATTCGATAAAGGTATTAGCATACCCCGGTTCTTAGGGTTTCTTATGAATTCATCAGCTTCATCGTTTATCCCAGAATTTACTTCTTCAGCTATTTTGGAGGCCTCATCATTCTCTAGTAATCCCAATTTCCTCTTCCGAGCCTGAAAGAAAAAGAGAAAGCACCACAAAATACCAAATCGAATGTCATGCACTAGCCACGCCAGGTCGATGAAAACGTTAAAAACTAACTACATCCCCCAATAAAAAAGGGAAAACTTCAATACCCTCTCTTTGCGATCAGCCTTTTTTTGCTCCAATTCCTCAAGAGCACGAGCACGTCGAGCTTCAAGAGCCTTAAGCTCCTGTTCCTTGAAAGGCCAGTCATTTGGAATACCGGGATCTTTCTCAACCTTCCGTTTATGGTTCAAGCCAAGCTTTTTAGCTTCTTTTGCCTTCTTTCTATGATGCTCTTTCACCTTCCTAATGATCTTATACTTCTTCTTCAACGTCACCCTCTTACTCTTGCTCTCTAATCATCACAATGAACAAACACGCACTAATATCAAACTATGTAAAAAGAGAAACACGACAAGCACAACAATTAGGGTAAAGGGTCATTCTTACTTTTGCTCTTCTTCACCATCTTCACGGAAACGAGCAGGAGCGGTAGGGTTACTAGGGTAGACGCAAACGGTTAGTGGCGATACTTTCATGTATTAGGGTTTTTGCGTTTTGGGTTTCGGGAATTCAACGCTGCGTTCTGGGTTTTGGTAATTCAACGCTGCGTTTTGGCAAATTCACTTTTTGATAAACGAATTGATTAATGTATAAATCATAACAATATTTATTATTATTAAATAAATTTTTAAATTTTAGATTTTAGATTTTTTAAATTTTTATCAAATTATTTTAAATTTAAATCCTTGCTTTAACTTGATTATAATTCGGAATAATACAAAAATAATTTGATAAAACTTTAAGAGGTTTAAATATTTTAATATTATAAATTCTTATTTATTTATGTATTGTTCTAGTAATTTTATTTTCAAAACTAGTTATCGTGCCAATTTTACTTATCTATGCTTATACATGTATCATTTTTTTATTATCACATTTAAATGTAGGTCTATTAGAAACAGTCTCTTTACTATATAGGGGTAAGGTCACGTACTATCAGACCTTCTCATATCCTCCTTTGTTGCGAAATTTCAATTTTGGGTATGAAGATAATGAAAATCTTATCAAATGAATTAAGATAATAAAAATATTTAATTACTAAAATTTAGTATCTTTTACATAAATTAAGTAATTTTACTTAGTAGCTTAGAAATAAGGGGGTGTTTGGTTCGAGAGTTTAGGAATGAAAGAATGAAATAATTGTAAAAAACAGTGTTTACTTTGGGGTTTTCAATTCCAGGGGAATGGATTTATCCAATTAAAATTGAGAATCTACTAAACTCACCAAGGGGATAGGTATCGAGTTTTCATTCCAATATAAATTTTTATCATGTTTATTTTTTACTCTTTTATCTCCAATCTTTGCCCTACCATCCTCTTTATTTCTTTATTGCATCTCAATTCCTTACGATCTCTCGTCCTGCCTTATCGCGTCTCATAAAAGAAAGAATTTTTGTTCTGCGCCTTCAGGTATATTTTTTGAAATCTCTCGTTTTAATTTGATGTTAAATGGAAATAGCCCCAATAAATATATAAAAGACAAATTATTTTCATTTTTTTAGGGTAAAAATGGTATTATATTACCATTAATGTAACAAACCAAACAACATTATTAATATTAATACAGAAACTCAAGTTACAAACCAAACATCATTTTTTTATTTTTCATACTCATTCCCATCCCCTTCTACTATTATACTCATATCTTTAACCAACCCCATGCTCAAGCCAACACCTCCTAAATATTTTTTTAGTTAACTAACTAGATATTTTGAGTGGATC
The DNA here is from genome assembly GCA_025504915.1 of Erythroxylum reticulatum. NCBI lineage: Eukaryota > Viridiplantae > Streptophyta > Magnoliopsida > Malpighiales > Erythroxylaceae > Erythroxylum > Erythroxylum reticulatum. Next base: position 2,815,985 of record JANSVA010000008.1, on the reverse strand, counting down.
CGAACTGTTGGTGACTCCTTTTAAGTCATTACCACGCCTAGATTAATCTCCACTTATGTCTTGTGAGATCCTGAGGAACAGCCTAGTATACTATCACCGATTATTTAATATTGTTATATACACAAGTGTAAATCGAACTCCTTTAAGTCATTACGACACTTAAATTAATCCCCATTTATACCTCGTGAGACCCCGAGAAACAGCATAGTATATTATCATTCAGTATTTAACATTGTTATATACACAAGCGGAAATCGAACCCCTCTCTCGAAGTTAAAGTAGTTGCACAAGTTGGCCGCGCATGAGTTAAAAATGAAGAGTTGTAATTGCTAGATTTATGTATAAAAAGAAGACTTAAAAGAGATTATCAAATCAAAACTAAACTAATGAATCAATCAAACGTGTGTACACGTAGCTTAATTTTTTGTTAATTAATAATTTTAGACAACGTATAATCCGAAAATACCTTATTAATTTACTAAATTTGCCTTTTTTGTTGAACTAATTGAGTATCTAACCTATGGAATCTTCCTTTAATGACACTTAAGATAGCAATTAACAGGTACATATGCTATTAGTCTAATGCAAGTCTAATACATTTTATATTGTATTATAAATTTTAAGATTTAAACTACATTTTTAGCTAAAAATTGATTCAAAATCCTTAATTTAGAATCACAAACGAATATCATCACAAGTTTGCTATGTCATATTTCTCATGTTAATTATGGCATTTAATTATAAGTATCTACATACTAATTTTTATCATAAACATTTTTAATTAATTAAGAATAATTAATGCTATATATTTCTAAACTTCTCAAGACTCTACATCTACATCTTAACATGTTTTAATTATAAGTGTCAAGAGTCAAAAGATAAAATGACTTTGGAACTAATTATGGGATTAATAATTGATAATGTTCAAATGTTATTATTATTAAATAAATTTAGTTTAAATTATATATTTTATAATTTATAATATTAGTAAATAGGACGTATAGTTTTTTCAGGATTGCTTTGCCGGTACACTAAGTACTCATGTCCTAACCGATCGACGAACCCCACCGAATAGGGTTTTGCCAATCAAAAATGAACTAAGGATAGGTCTTCACTTCACATCCACTTGTTCATCATGTTTCGTTACCCTATTAAGCCTATTCATTCGCAGGACCTAGACAACACCTGCCACAAAAGTAGAAATCTCCAGGTGATTTTTCAGAGTCTTCAGGGAAAAAGCTGTAACCCTAAAGCATGAAAGGTCAGAAGAAAGAGTATATCAAAGGTAAATTAGGTTTGGGTGAATTATTGTCAAAATACCTATGTTCAGTCACAAAAACGAACCTGTGTTCACTCTTTTTCCTGAAAGCCCAGATTTTTAAAACTCAGTATCTAGCTATCTAGGACTCTGAACCACTCAATCCTCATGACCATTCAATCATGGATAAAATACATTCCAGCTATGGCCTTCCCTTTTGTGTCCAATGTCGTCTCGTGACTGTACTGTCTGGTAGCATCTAAATTCATTCCTGAACACTTTAAGGTATTAAGTGAATTGTCAACGATCAACAGAGGGGAAATTTAAACGGTACAGAGAGGAAAGTTCTGAGACAAAAAGATGATTTTATTTTATTTTTATGAAGCTTGACATAAGCAAAACAGGATGTAGTAGAACAAGAGACCCATGATTTGTGGTTATCAACCTGTTCATACCCATCTTAATAAACTCATTAGTAATGTCAAACAACTAGTTTATTGTTCTCGCTCAAATCTAACAATGGTTTCTCCCTCACAAGATCTCACGACACTCTGTGAATTCTCTCACACGAATATGCTCTCTTTCACTCTACTCATGATCTCTCGGTAGCTCCACTGAATTAAACTACAAGGATGGAATCGTCAAGAACTAAAATGGAGTGCACATATGGTATTATTAAAACTGATCAACCACGAACAAGTCCTTGTGATAGAGCCATTAGCAGGATCGCTGCTTCCTTCTCATCTTGAGGGAAAACTCCATGAAAAGCTGAATTTTTGCTGAAGATGATCGATAAGTCCTCAAAACAAAGCTTCTTGGAACTTCCACTTTGTGCGGTGAATTTGCACCTTTTCTTCAATGGAAGGTGACTGTTGTTGGTTTTCTTCTCCTTGTGTTGCACCTTAGTTTTCGCGGTTGATTGTTTAGTGGTAAAAACAGCGCCATTAGCTCCGGCTGCCGCCATGGCCCGTCTAGCCTTCCTCTGCCGAATCCCACAGGCGTTGCATAGAGACTGCATGCACCACAAGTAACACAAAATTAATAACCATATGGAAACAAACTATAATTCAATCCGTAGATAAGGATCAATCCCTGAAGGAAAAAGGAACAAAAGTAACTAGAACGTACCTTGGGACCTCTAGGACCACTCCTCCAAAGAGGGGTCTTAGTGGTGTTACAGTCAGAACAAACCCTAACTGCGTTGTTGCTGCTGTTGGAGGAATTATTGTTGCTGCTATTATTGTCAGCGTTTGAGGGAAGTGATCTTTCCTTATTATCTCCGAATTTTCTTATAGTGGTTTCTGATGTTTCTGGGATAGTCTGATCCGAGCTCATCATCTTCTTCATCAACCTCATCTTTGAAGACATCCACTTAATCGACGAACTAGTGTCACTGTGGTTCTCTTCTTTATATTCTTTCTTCGAAAGAGAGAATTTGAGAACATTTCCATTCTCTTCATTCTTCAATGTTGCATGATCAAGCGATCCGCCATGTGACAGACGTTTATCGTTAGCCTACAAGATCAAGGAAGAGAAACGGCGATCGGATCATAAAATGAAAAAAGTCCTCCAAACTCATTACAAAGAAAAAGACAGATCATCAGAAAACAGCCAAGTAGCACATGATCAGGTTGTTCTTAAACCCAAGTCATGATCATACTCTTAAAGAACAAACTAAAACAAAAAGTAAGAGACACAACAGCTACCTCTTCTTCAAGTTTCAACGACCCTGATTCCCTGTCAAAGTACCCTCCTCCTTCTCCATGTTGGTAAATGAAATTAGGGTATAAAAGCAGTGAAGAAGAAGAAGAGGTTGCTTCTGTAACATGTTGAGGACTGAAATGCTCTTGGGGTTGATCTTCGTTAAGGTCTATCGGGAAAGGAGAAAAGGATGAGTAGTAACTGGGAGTCATGGAAGATATCAAAGCCAGCGGAGGAGCACTGTTCTTGACAAGACAAGAAGGTTGGAGGAGACTGAAAGAGAAAAAATTTGAAGACAAATTGAAAGGCGGAGCTGTGGATCGTATGTTAAAAAGTCCTATAAAGGAAGCAGAGGGAGAGCCCTAGAAACAATCATTTAATACACATAACATGTAATGATATAAGATGAGTTCACGTGTCTTGATGACACCCTCCGACGAATCGAACAAAACAATATAAGTAGAGACAAAAGAAACCGAAAGGAGTGTGGGATTGCTGCCTCATATGACGAAAACCCTATCTGCTGAAAACTTCACCCTCTCTTAAGTCTTAGCCCTACTTACTGTAAAGGTAACTTACATAGGATTTTTTATTATAATTTTTAAAATTTTTAAAATGTTGTTTATTTTCTCTTTTTAGAATTATTTTTTATCACTACGTTATTGCCCATAAGAAAATTTAATAGAAAATAGCAAAATAATATCGTATTGCTTTTATAAATATCTTTCCCAGAAGAAATCTTACAAAAATCACATATCTTTAAAATTTTCTAAACATCTCTTTCCAATTTTTAAATTTTATAAAGATTTTTCATTTTTATATTTAAAAAAATAACAACAAAATACATACAATATAAATATTAGATGTAAATTAATTAAATACTCACTAATATAATAATTTAAAGTTACAAAAAAACTAATATAATAATTTAACTCAACTAGTATTGAATAAATTAAATTCTACTTAAATTAAGAATATACTAAATTATTAGTTTGACTTGGATATAATTAATTGGGTTAGAATTTGAGAGGTAAGTTGTATCGTTATATATAAATAGTATTTGATTAGTTTACATCTAATATTCATATTACCTGTGTTTTATCATCAACTTTTTAACCGAAATCTAAGAGAAGAGGTTTTTTTAAAATCTTAAGGTTATGTTTAGTTGGACGTAAGGTTTTTAATGGAATGGAATAGAATGTAAATGAATACAATATTAGAAAATTCTTATTAGAGAAGGATGGAAATGTTCATAATGTAATGTAGTAAAAAGTTATTTATCATTTTACATTTCATTCTAAACCTCCCAAATTAAAAATTTCTCATTTTTACTGTTTAGGATAGAATGAGATGTAATATGAAATTTTCTTCTTCCTTCTCATTCTATTATAAACTCTCCTCCTAAATGATAAAACGATATTATATTTTATTCCATTCTATTAACAAGCCCCCTCTCATACATTGCTCAAAAGTTATAAAGAATTTTTATGAGTGATATAAAATATAATTTTTGTAAGGCAAATAATTAAAAAAAAAGAAATTCAAATAATTAGAAGATGCATGGAAGTAACTTTTATTGTAAATCATATATAATAGCGCAACCTATGGTAACAACAAAAGCCCACAAAACGAGAATGAACCTTCTCAACTCTCAACCAGGCTTTTATATATAAGAAGATGAAGATCAGCAGGTTTTGAAGAGCAGTTCGTTAGTATTTGTGAAGAACAATAGTGCAGCTAAAGTATGAT
>JANSVA010000008.1:2784979-2802281 GCA_025504915.1 Erythroxylum reticulatum | reverse complement strand
GAGCGTACTGTAAGTAGATCGAGATAGTCTCATTTCACTATTTGTTATTTGAATTTTGTATAATGTGATTGATTATGTGGGTTTCCGGACAGGAGGTCCGATGATTGTGATGTTTGATTTGGATATTCAAGTTCTACTTGAATGTGAATGAGATGAACTAAGTGTACATAACTTGATGATGTTGTGAATGAGCATTTGCATGTAAGTGTAGTGTAATTCTCAACTCTAATGTTGAATGCCGGACTAAGGTCCAATGATATGAGAATGTGAGTGAATGGGATCATGCAAATGTGATTGATGCATTCTATCTCATGAATGGATGAAATATAATGGCAGTTGTGACTGGAGTAGCCACCGAAAGTGAAAAAGAGCTTAAAACTCAAAAAGTGAAAACGAGTATCGAGCTAAAAAATGATTAAGAGCCTAAGGTTCACTATGTATAATGAGCCTTGTATCCCATAAGCGGATAAGGGATAATTATTAATTAGCCCAGTATCTAATGGATACGAGACAGTTTAGGCACTCGGTCACAACAAATTAACAAACGAAAAGTGAGTCTCATGTATACGGCATATGAATAATATGAATGATTAAGTGTATTGAATGTGAAGTGTAGAATTCAATGTGAAGTGTGAAATTGAATGTGAATTATGTGTTATGTGACTGGGTGAGCTATCGATGATGGTCACTCATTGAGTTCACAAAACTCACCCAAAATTTGTAATTATTTTTCAAGATCAGGAGAATACCCCGTTAGGCCAATGAGAGTATACCACAGCATATAAGTGAAGAATAAAGGTTGAGATCAGTTCGTGTCTGCATTACATTTCTTCTTTTTGTATCGAATTGCTTTTTCGCAACTCTTTGTATAAATTTGTATTTCGAATATGAAAGGGCCCAAATGATTATTGAAATTTCTGATGACTGTATTATATGATTATAAAAATGTTTATGAATGAAAGTGGGCCCTATGTGATGATTGATTTTTGCATAATATGTTTGCGGTTTAAAACAAAAGAAAAATTTTATACCGAGTTATGAGTGATTGAGTGTTCTACTACGCTACTCTTGTGGGGCACGAGCTCAGACATCACCCATCGATGTAGGGTTCGGGTTTTGCTGGAGTGGAGTACTACAATTTATATTTAACATATATTAGGATTTCAGGCTATATCGGGCAATGAAGCTCAAGCTCGAGCTCAGTTCAAAGTTGAAAAAAAAAGTTGAACTTGACCCCAAATCATATTAAGTTATGCTGCAGTCATTGCTAAACGTTAGGTTGGACTGAGTCGGGCTGGATCGTAAAGCTTGAACTAGGAATCATCCTAAAACTAAAAAATTTAAAACAGTGTGAAACCTAATTTGAAATTCGATTAAGTCAAATCTAATTGAATTGGGACAACTCTGAGAGCAAATGTCATCCCTAAATATCAATGATCTAATTATGAAAAAAAGACAAAGAGAAACATCTTATTACATAAAAATTCTAACAATTATAAGGTTAGGAGCCATTTCTAACAAATCTATGAGTGGTATTCTAACTGATCTTTATGTAAATAAAATTATATTAAACTCAAAACAAGCCTACTTTTTTAATTTTAATTAAAATTTAAAAATAGATTCATTTTACTCTAATTGACATCATTTATATTTAACATATTAGGATTTTAGGCTATATCGACCAATAAAGTCCGAGCTCGAGCTCAATTCAAAGTTGAAAAAAAAAACTAAACTTGACTTGAAATCAAATTAAGATAAGTTGCAGTCGTTACTTTAGATTATGTTGAATTAAGTTGAGCTGAGTTATAAAGCTTGAATTGAAGATCAACCTAAAACTTAAAAATTAAAAATAGTGTAAAATTTAATTTAAAATTCGATCAAGTTAAATTCAATGAGACTGGGACAACTCTGAGAGCAAATGGTATCCCTAAATATTGAAGATCTAATTCTTAAAAAAAAAAAGACAATGGAAAGCCTCCTATACATAAAATTTCTACCAAATTTAAGGTTAGGAGCTGTTTCTATCAAATCTATAAGATGTATTCCAATTGATCTTTGTGTAAATGAATTTTTATTAAACTCGAAACAAGTTTGCTTTTTTAATTCTAATTTATTTTTAAAAATATAATCATTTTACTCTAACACAACATCATTTATATTTAACACATTAGGATTTCAGGCTATATCGAGCAATAAAGTCTGAGCTCGAGCTCAGTTTAAAGTTGAAACTTAAAAAGAAAAACTTAACCAAACCTAAAATTTGATCATGTTAGGCCACAACCATTATTTTAAATCAGGTCAGGCTCAGTTGAGTTGAGCTGTAATGCTTGAATTGGAGATCAACTAAAACTAAAAAATTAAAAATAGTGTTAATCCTAATTTGAGATTTAATTAAGCCTCTGTTTGGTTAGGCTTATACTAGTAGAGTTTTTGTAAGTAGAGTTTTTTCTGTAGATCTTTTCTGAGATTTTTTTTTTAAGAAACTAGTTGACTGTTTGGTTGTCATTTAAAAAAGAATATTTTTTGAAAGAGTTTCATACAATAGACTGTTAGATAATATAAAATAAAAAGCGCTTTTAATTTTAACTATATTTTTTTGTAATAAAAATTATTTATGCATATAAATATTATTTAAAGTATATTAAACAATATGCAAAGTACAATATATTAATTATTATATAATTTTAAATCATATGAAACATAAATGAAAAATTATAACATAAGTAAAACAAAACAACTGCACAAGAGATTAGAAAAAGATGAGTTTGTAAGATAAACGTGAAGATGAGTTTGTGGGTATTGTGAAAATTATGTCTAAAACATAGAGACAAAAGGAACTAAAAAATATGCTCATTAATTGATCTGAAAAATCTACCTGAAAAAGCCATTTAAGAGGCTTTTTTGATAAACTCCAAATTTGAGCTCTTTAATATATATGACTTTTTTTTCAGCCGAAATATAACTTTTTAAAAAGCTCAATAAAAAAGTCATATTTATTTAAAAATACCTTTTATTTTACAGTCAAACTCCCGTTTTGTGGTGAAAAAAATACTTATTAACCTTATAAAAATCCAGTCAAATAGGCACTGAATTGGATCGAACTTGTTTACTTTAAATTAGACCGGTATAACTCTGGGAGTATTGATGATCTAATTTTGAAAAGAAAATATAAAAGACAACGAGAAACCTCCCATTACATAAAATTTATACTAATCATAAGGTTAGGAGTCGTTCCTAACAATAAGATGTATTCCAGCCGATCTTTATGTAAAAAAATAATGAATATTTATACTACATATAATTACTTTCGATTTGGGAACACGATACTACTAATAACAGTGCAGGTTGTGTAATTATTATGCTTAATTATGATTAACTTAGTGTAATTTGTTGGTTAAGTCTTCAGAGTGACGTAATTGGACGAGTCTTATGACCCATCTTATGATTACTTATGGACAGAAGGGGACGAGTGAGTTGCTCAGTTGGTAGGCCGTCCATCAGCAAATTTACATGTGAGGTTGGTGAAAGGCATTGTCTACCTTTTTTTTATTAAAAAAATTAAATTGTATTTATATAAAATTTTGAGTGAATTATTTAAGAAACGAAACAGCTCAAAATTTACAGAAAATATTAATTCAATTAAATATTTATTATTTTACACTTTCATAATTGTTATAAATTTTGCAAAATGGACACTATAAATCTGATATTTTATTATTAAACTACATACATGAACATACTCAACCTTAATTTTACAAATTATATATTATCAATTATTTTGATTTTTAATGTTGGACATTTTTTACTTTTCTCGTAAAGTTGTACAACATTTAATTACATTTTTTAAATTTTCAAATAACTTGTCAATTAAGTTATGTAATTTGATGTAGATAAAGATAACAAAGTGATCCAATAAATGATTTAAATCAATAGGTCGAAGTTTAGGGAAAAATAGATCTCGATCAATATAAACCGGACCCATATCAGGCCTATGATATGAAAGCTTGATATGAAAACTATATATAAAGGTTAAGGTTTCTTGTAATTGCTTATATCATTCGTAAGTATAAGGATTTTTTGATTCGATAAGAGAACTTACATTTTTAGAAAACTATAGAAAGACGTTAACTGTGTTTTGGTGATTAGTTCTCGTAAAGACAGCAGTAGATTCGCGCTCATTTCGACTTCAAAAAACTTGTTTGAAGTTATTCAACTGAAATTTAGTATTTTTTGCATTTTTTCATTTATTACCTTTTTACGTTTGATCCGATACACATAACTAAAGTATCGCCGTGTGTTACATTTAAATGATAAGAGATGATGAACTTTTGATTCAAGTTTATTTAGAAGAGGCGGAGGAGGAGGAGTAATAATTCTTAAGTCCTGAATACTAATTCTTAAGTCCGGATTTCTAATTTTACCTCTAACTAATAAAAAAAAAGTTGTTTTTGATAAACTTAAAAAAAAAAAGTCTTTAAATGAAGTGAACAGAAACATGTTAGACAAGTTGTTCCTATAAAAAGTACCCATGGCTTTGAGGAAGAAGAGGCTAGGAACTACATTAATAGTAGTCTACTGAAAAGAAAGTAAGGATCTGTCTTTATTGGATAAAATCTAATACTAGAAAAATAAAGTGACTCTTAAGGAGCTAGAGAACCGCACACACTTTATTATAATAAGTCCTTGATTCGTTGCAATTACTCCATCTTACCTTACTGTTTCTTCTTCTTCATCATCATTTCCTCTGCGTGACTAGATTTGATTAAATTTTCTTCCTTGGAGTGCTTTAGAATCTGACAAGCAGGTGAAAAATGGTGGCCAAGAAGCCAAAAGTGGTCATAATTGGAGCAGGAATGGCTGGTCTAACAGCTGCAAACAAGCTCTACACTTGCACTAGCTCAAGAGACATTTTTGAGCTGTGTGTTGTGGAAGGCGGCACAAGGATTGGTGGCAGAATCAACACTTCAGAGTTTGGTGGTGACAGGATTGAGATGGGTGCAACTTGGATCCATGGCATTGGAGGCAGCCCAGTTCACAAGATTGCTCAAGAAATCCATTCACTCCAGTCTGAGCAGCCATGGGAGTGCATGGATGGTTTCTTGGAAGAACCATTGACCATGGCTGAAGGTGGGTTACAACCTATTCCTTCTATTGTGGACTCCTTATCCACCCTTTTCAAGAAGCTCATGGACTATGCTCGGGGAGAACTGATTGAAGGTAGTGAAAAGAACGAAACTTTTGATTTCTACAGACTAGCAGCTAAAGCCTACAAGATGAGTATGGCCAATGGTGGAGCTCGTGGTAAGCTTAGTGTTGGTTCTTTCCTTAGGGTAGGCCTAGATGCTTATTGGGATGCTCTGGGAGGTCAGAAAGATGTCAAAAGTTGTGGGAATTGGAGCAGAAAGTTGCTTGAAGAAGCCATATTTGGTATTCACGAGACCACTCAGAGGGTTTACACATCTGCTGGCGATCTCTCAACTCTAGATTTCCATGCAGAGAGCGAGTACATCATGTGTCCTGATGAAGAAATCACCATTGCTAAAGGCTACCTGAGTGTGATTGAGTCACTAGCTTCTGTTCTACCGGATGGTCTCATCCAACTGGGCCGCAAGGTCACTCAAATAGAGTGGCAATCTGGAGCTCAACAACCCCTTGAAAACGGTCATGCTAATAAACCGGTGAAACTACATTTCTGTGACGGCTCGGTTATGTTAGCCGATCATGTTATAGTCACAGTCTCACTTGGGGTACTTAAAGCTGAAATTAGCAAAGATTCAGGTATGTTCAGCCCTCCTCTTCCATCTTTCAAGACTCAGGCCATATCAAGACTTGGATTTGGGTTAGTTAACAAGTTGTTTCTGCAAATAAATTCAAGGGTCCAGGAGGGGAAGAAGTTCCCATTTCTGCAAATGGCTTTTCGTAAGCCGGACTCTGAACTGAGAGATAAAAAGGTACCATGGTGGATAAGAAAGACAGCTTCTTTATGTCCAATTTATAAGAATTCTAGCGTTCTGCTATCTTGGTTTGCTGGGGAAGAAGCTCTTGAGCTAGAGTCCCTTAGCGATGAAGAGATTATCAATGGGGTTTCAGCAACGGTATCAAGTTTCTTACCGCATTTTCACAATCAAGTGAATGATAAAACCTGGAATACTGATTCTGATGGAAGAACAGTAAAAAGTGAAATTCTTTTCAAGAAGGTTTTGAGGAGCAAATGGGGTACTAACCCTTTGTTCCTGGGATCTTACAGTTATGTAGCAGTTGGATCAAGTGGAGAGGATATGGATTCATTGGCAGAGCCATTACCAATGATTGATAATTGTGAAACTGCTGGTTCACCACCACTCCAAGTTCTATTTGCAGGGGAGGCCACACATAGAACTCATTACTCCACCACTCATGGTGCTTATTTTAGTGGCCTTAGGGAAGCCACTAGGCTTCTTCAACATTATAATTGTGTTGGAGTTTAGATACTTACTGCCGTCTACTATTATTTTTCAGGATTATATTTTCATGATATGTTTTCTAAGTGTTTCCATCTTTCTTTCTTTTAGTCCATGCTAGTGAGCACAGAAGAAAGAAAAGAAGGGAAAACTAGAGAGGGATTGGGCCAATTTTTAGATGTATTGCCTGGTTTAAGAAGCTTCTTCCAATTCCTCAATTTGCTTTCACCATGTTTTGTGAGTTTGGTCTACTGTTTCAGCTTACTGATCTCCAATGCACAAAGTAGCAAACACTAACTAGTATTATGTTGAGAATGAAGATTACAAGGGCAAGAAAACTTTCCATGCACGATGGACAGGATCCAAGGAACCCGGCTCTTTCTAGCTGGAATTTCTTGATCAGTTCTTTTTTTTGTTCTTTAGCTTGTCTCTGTGCTCAAAAACCCAAACCAACCCTTTGTAGCTCAGTCACAATTTTTAAGTTACAATGGAAATCCAGTAGACAAATTGGGACAATGAATGAACTGGCCTAGAAGTCATATTATTCACATGAAACTATACATAGAAACCAAACTTCCGTGTCCATATGGTACTTGTTTCTGTATCAGATTGCAGCTACAATGGGCCAATGGAAATCAATCAGATTGCTTTCCAGGATGTCCTTAACAATGAGACATAAGTAGAGATGCTTACAATCATCTGGTTTGCTTTGAACATTAGTGCCAAGGCTATGTCGAGGGGGGCCCAATAAGAATGATGAGTCAAATTCCATGCATACGTAATGTGCCAAAATACAGTAAGACAGTTAACTAATTAGCTCTTCATCTGCAATACACTTGGCCTACCCACTTGGTGCCATCAGATCTCTCTGCAGATACCAAATCCTTGAGTCTGTACGCTAGAGACAGAAAATGACTGTTCATAAACAACACATTATATGCTAAATACCCCAGATATGTCTGTCTGGTTGTGCCTATAAATCTCAATCGCATTGCAAAAAGATGCAGCAATCGAGGACAACTATCAAAGTTGACCATCAAGAATGGTCCACAAGCTATCGATAATTGAATCCTTTGTTGTATCCTCTTTAGAGTGTTTCATAATACCAAATGCCATCGAACTTGAATGACAAGGTTTCCTGTGACAACAAAAAAGCCTCTGAACTTGGTGTTATCGGTGGATTAACACTATGTAGTGTTTGTCTGAGACCATTGTATGGTCAAATCAGCTAATGTATAAAGACTCCATTATTGGGATATTTGCCGAGCTCTTCCCTCAGAGGAAAAAGGAAGAAAACATGCAATGACCCACCTGCTGTCTCTTTCCACCTCTTGTGGGCTTCAATCAACCTTTGATGATTGTTCATATCATACACCAATCTGTCGCCTTGTCTATTTCATCAAAGAATTAAATGAGAAGCTCCATCCCTCATCCCACCTTAACCACTGCATATAAATCCAAATTTGTTAATGATCATTTACATGGACCCTTGTTTTACCTATAATCATCATTATCAAAGGTCAATAGTTGTTACCAACAAAAAACGAAACCCAAGTGTAGCCTCAAACTAACAATTTATCCTTCTAGCCAACAGCTTAACAGCTTCAGAATAGCTGTGAGACATTAACCAATCATTAATCTCATAATGGTCAGCTTCTTTCATTTGGTGGATTTCCTTTTGGAGGGTGCTAGTGCAAGATCTTACATCCGATATCTTGTTGCTGCAAAGCAGTTTCATATGTTTCTTTTATGCTCTCAAATTCCATGAAATCTTTCTCACTTAAGCTATTAAAGTCATATAATCATTCACCCATATCTTTAAAGTAGCTAAAGTTGACAGGGATTCCAAGCATTTGATTGACTCTGGTGGAGGGTTAATTTGGTTCATTTCAACAAAAGGCACACTTAAACTAAGTAAAGTTATATCAAACCCTTTTAAAGTTCAGCATCAGGGATAAATCCTCAGCAGAGCCTGAAACAAACATTGACTGAAAAACGACTTCTAGAGAACAGTAATCTGCAGAATCTATTATGAGAAGGTAAAAAGATAGTTTTCACCAATATTCAGAAGCTAAATTTCATCAAAGGAACTTGTGATACGTTGTATTATGCGAACATACTTTCAGTTATAATCAGTTGGATTTGCAATCATCTTTTGATTGTCAACTAAGGTTTGATATTGATATCACCATATCAGATTCCACTTGGTGACAGGATTCCTCTTTTCTCCATGTCCCAAAATCTTTAATAAACCAATGAGTGATCAACACTTGGGTCTCGTGCAAATCTTAGATTAAAAGTCTAATGATGCATTAGTAGGTGCGTATGCTTTATTCCTTTCTTTCCTTTTCTAAATGAGAACAACTTTACTATCCCTTGAGAACCAATGAAGTCTAAAGAGAAGATATCAACTGATTTAAGTAACTTATCATCTTGGTATCTAAACATTTTCTTTGCTTTTTTGAGCCCCTTTAAGTCAATGATCAAACAGCTTCTCTTTCAATTCTTATTTGAAGGAATCTAGGGCCTATTCATCTGGTACTAGAGTGTTTGCACTCCTTACCCCAGCTCTCAGCAAAAAGTTTACAAGTGATCATGATATTTCTGATTACAAATATACCAATCACATGATAATTGTTTTTACCTGCAAATGAACTTCTGTAACTTTCCTTCAAAAAAAAAACCTTCTGTAAATTTAACGGCGCAGAGGCTGTCCTTCATTAAACAAATGTAAAGAAGTTTACAAGTCACAACTCAGAAGGAAATAACAAGGTATTAGTTTAAAGATTGTTGATTCAGCTGATTCAGCAGGTTCCAAAATTTCTAAGCCTTTCGACTCAGTGTTGCTGACAGAAGGTGTTGACCACACAATTCAAGAGAATGGATTTTTTTTTAATTGTCTGCTTTGGATATACAGTCCTAGAAAGAAGCAGAGGCAAATGAATCTTCAGAAACACTTACTGCACATGATATCAACCAGGAAACCTTATCTTCAACAGTCACATAGAACTGGACTCCTTGGTCAAGTCCAGTTTTGCCACTTCTGAATTACAAAACAGTCGACAAAAAGCCCTCTCTGAAAAGGATCTGTTCAGCTTGTCTTTTGTTAAGATTGTCCAGTGGTCCGGTCCATTCTTCCAGGCCTCTCTGAATCCTCGTCCCATTCTGTTTTGTCAATCAGGAAAATTCATTGAAAATTAAACAATTGAGCATAGGTGTAGTGTACATAATATACATTAAAAGCCTGTCCCTTGTGCCAGAATGTAAAAGAGGGTAGGTAATGGAACAAGAGGAGTGTCAAAAGTTGCAACAGACTAGAGCAAGAGTCTAAAAACACAATGCAATGTCCTTACACTGTACTGATTTCTCTTTACAATATCCAATTTCCAATTTTTCAACAGCAAGACAAGAAATGTTCTTCCTGTCCTTTTTACTAATCTTCCGTTTGGTCTACTTCCATTTGCTTTTAAACTTACAGCTTTCACTTCGCTTCCATTGTGAAAACCTCCATTCATTTGACGGTCACATCAGTGCGTCACCACTGCCACCAACCCACCCTAACAAAAGTACATAACCCTTTCGTTTATAAAAAACATATTACAAGACGTCAAACGAACAGTCTTCTTGCGAAAACTTCATCACACAGTCATCGTCCCACTAGCAGTCAAATTCCTCGCCATCGTTGACAAAACCCACTCCCTCCCCGCCATCTTTCTTCTCCCCACGCGCTACCCACGAAACACCTCTCACTATCATCCCGATCCCTACCATGTCCACGCTGGCCATGACCGACGAGTCGGAGCCCGAGAACGAAGACCCGAAGCTCTCCGTATTGCCGTTGATAGTTATGTATGACGAAGAAGACTGAAATGTTAAGGACAAGTAGGAGTAGGGGTTGTCTACGAACTTTACTCTGGTGGTGGACGCCATTTCTGACGAGCTGGCGTCTAGAAACTTCATCAGCTCGGCCACCGTATGATCGTCTACCGACAACCACGCCACAGTGTCCTCAGCCGCCTCGTCGATCTCGTCCTTCGTCCGTGGACTCTTCACAGCCGTCTAGTTAACACCGCCAACGTCTAGAGCTTTCCTCTTCCTCATCTCACTCTGCTCCACCTCCATTGTAGTTGTAGCAGTAGTAACTACTGATTATAATACTAGTTAAAACTGACAAGAGGAAGAGGGAAGCTTTGTGAGATGAGCAGGACAGGAAGGACCCCGAATTTCAACTGGAATGGAATTTGCAATTGAACTCTGTGGTTGCTATGTGGGTCCCACTCATAGGTATTGTGATACATGGTTTATGCCACGTGGATGTAAGAGAGAGAAGGAGTCACACAAATTTGGCGCGGGGAATGTGTGTGTATATATATGAAGCAGTGACAAAAGAGGAGGACTGGTGGGCGTATGAGTCTTGACCGTGTGTTAGTCGGGTTTCTGTTACTGTTGTGTGACTATCCTTGTAGAATTAAGTAAGATCATAATAGATTTGTTAACAACACCACATTTTAATACGTATATGGTTTTTTTTTTAAGTTTCATTGCACCATTATTGTTGGAACAGTACGCAAAGGAAGGGCAAACAAGAACAAAGATGTTTGTAAGACTTCAGATCAGCTGAAATTGGGAAGGCGGAGATAGTCAAAAAGTCCGCCGGAGCACAAGTGTTGTGTCTCCTCAAAACTAAACTGTTGTGTTAGCAATCTTAAACAAAAGGGTGTCCTTTAAGTTCTCTTGAAAGGAAAAGCACTACACAGTTAAATGACATAATGAAGTTACTGCTAGAGCTTTTTGCATAGTTCCTTTAGGTTCTCTGTCCCTCTCTCAACTCAAGGCTTTGATCCACATGCAACAACATGGGACTTCAACTTCTCCAGCTCGCTCAGTACCTCATCCTCTGGCCTATAGAGCAAATCACTCATCCGCCATATCTGAATTTGCCAATAAAACCTTTTCATTTGATATCATCTCCATCATCAATTGGATATAATCGATTTTGAGTAGGAAGGAAAAATAACGGACCTGCAACGTGCCTCCTCCACCCGTTGTATCACAATCATCAGACACGCTGACGACTGTCCAAGGATCATATGTGTTCCAATGAAAATCAACAACTTTGTCCCTGACCAAAAGTGAAACAAGTTTGCATTTTCATGAGAGATACCTATGAGTGTTAGATCAAATCAGGTACGAACCTGTGCCCAGCATGCTGGAAAAACAATCCTAGAGGAGTACTTGGGCCTCTAGCCCCATGCTCAGTCTTTTTACCAACCTGCAGGAGGTAATAACCAGAATCACATTTAAACCAGACAAACAAAACATTTAAACTAGACTTTTCAAATGAGAGACAACGCTGCAGTCTACAGTTGTTCAACGTGTCAATAGGCCACAGTTTTATCAACTTATGGTCACTTGCTTTTTCATAGATTAAAAAGAAAGATCATCTATATTTCACAAACGTGATGCAAAGAAAGGTATAACTCTTAAGTGAAAAGTCACTGGGGCCTGTCAGCAAATTTGCCAATTACTCAATGTGAAATACGAATGCTAGATACCACCATCATAGACACTACAAATGGGTGCAAATATAAATGGTCCTCACATATTCAGTATCTATTACCTTATTATGCATATGCATCATTTTTCACACACGAATAGGAACACACAGATTCACCCACAACAAAAGGGAAACCTTCTTAGAGTTTGCTACTATAGAAATACTTCGTCAACTCGGTCAACGAGGCATCTACAATGTGGCAAATTGAGAAGTATGTGATATGAAGATATTGACATCCATACCTTCTCATAATCCCAAATGTTTAAGAGGCCATCCTCTGCAGAACTTCCAAACACTGTTGACTTGTCTGGACACCACTGGAAAAAGGGACAATTCGTATAAAGGACTTCCCAGTGAGACTTTTCAGGCTACAGGTGCATGTGAAAAGAATTAAAGGAAAATAGAAGTGCAGGTGTGTAGAGTACCTGTACACAAAGTACTGCAGCTTTGTGGCCCTCGAATTTGTGGACAGGTGACCCAGCTCCATTAGAAGTAAATTTGCGTCGATCAAACATGCGAACAGAATTATCTGCAGACCTGGAGATAAAATAGAGAAACAACCTTGATAAGTGTAAGACATTCAAATGCGTGAAAGAAAACTGCCAAATCCAAAGGAGAATAAATTAAACACACACCCAGTTAAAATAAGATTATCATCATGAGGATTCCAATCAACACAGTGAAGATCAGCATCATGAGCCTTTTCAACCTGTCAACATAAAACAGAAAATGTGTTGGTAACATGAGATTCTAGCAAAAAGCTTCACAAAAACAATTTATAGGGAATTATGTAATGAATAATCATGCAAAATATGCAACACTTCCTCTATCTAATGTCACTGAACCAGGGTGAAAGAGAAGACAAACAGATATTTTCAAAGGAAGAAACTAATCTGTTCAACAAGAATTAAGACAAAAATCTCTAGGTCTGGACACCATCAGATCAGAATCAAGGAACTCTCTTGATAGGTAAAAATTATGTAGCTGAGGACCAAAGGAAAGAGAAGTCCTGATGCATCAACATCACGTGTCGCTTCCTTTGAAGGGGTAGAATAAAATCCCTAACAACTTGATCAAATTTATATACTGCAAGTGTCAATCAAGGAAGTCTGACATAATTTGCAGACTCATAAATTCAAGGAATGACTTTTGTTTTGGAGAGAATGTAAAAAGTTTCAATATAGGGCAAACTTTTAATTTGGAATCTTAACAAGAAAAGAACATAACCTTGATAACTGGGCCAGTGCCTACTCGAGCATCCCATAATATAAGGTATGAATCATCTCCTACGCTACAAAACTCCTGTGCACTTCACCAGGAATGCATGTTTTGTCAGATATAATAAAAAAGTCTAGGAAGCAAGACACAGACTTTTTTAAAAAATTTCTAATACAGGCATTATGTTTAAGACTTAGATAGGGTAAAGCTAATAATACCACCCAATGTTTGTCAATATCAACAATATAGGTCTCAAGAAAACATCTTCCAAGAAGAAACCATCATCAGGAAGGTATGTAAATATATTTCCTGTGAAAATAACAGCCTACTCTTTTAAAATTAGAAAAAGAAGTCAATTGTATTCCAGAAACACCATAGCCTACCGTCCGAAAGCTCACTTATTTAGATAAACCTTAAGACTGGCATTCTGAAAACACAACGGTGAGCAAACACCATGTTAATCCATAAACCATAGCTAGGTCACTGAAGATACCTAGATGGACAGAAAGTCACATCTTCAACCGTATCCTCATGCCCATGGTAAACACTTCGTGGTCCAATAGAAGGGCCATCAGCATTTTTATCATTACCATCAACAGCCTTTTTAATTATAGATCCACTTGAACCCTTGGCTCCTGATATGTCAGTAGCAGATGATGTGATGTGGTCCTGGATACTCCACAAAACTACAGACTTATCTTTCCCTGCAATGAAAACCTTGCAACTGAGAGTAAAGTCTTAATGAAGAAAAACAAATTCCAACAAAGACACTACAATAGAAAATTATTGAATGAACTACAATAATTGAAGACAGAAAGGATTAAGAAATCACAACATATGGTAAAAGATAGAAAACAACAAACAGTCCAACCTCCAGAAAGCACAAAGGGTTCAGTCCGGCACATTGCAAGAGCAAATTCTGCATTATCCTGATGTCCAGTCAAAATCTGCAAGAATTCTTGTTTCAGAAAAAAGCCTTAAAGTAACAGTTATTTTGTAATAGAGTGCTAGACGACAAACTTATCAAAGGGTCAGAGAAAATGCATCTAATCAAATATCCTAAGTTCTCAATTCATGCAAGAAGTCACTTTAAGGAAAAGACTGATCAGAATCATGAAACCCCATCAGATTCCATTGTATTTCCTTTCTGTATTAAAAAAATGTAGCAAAAGAATCTATCCAGTGGTAATTGGGAAATTCCAAAACTGTTGTCAAAAGTATCAACAACATATGTGCCACATTTATGATGCAAATGTATACCAAATCTGGGCGAGAATTTACAGCTCCAAGTACAGCATGGCGGTTAGGCTGTGCTTCAACGTCCCATATGAGAACCTGAAGTTAGGTTGCAATGCAAACAGAAATAAGAATCTTAATAAAACAAAACAATCCCACCCCCTATATAAACAATCATAAAAAAGAAACTCACATCAGGGCTGTCAGTATGTGTGGCCACTATACTGCTGTTTTGAGGGAGTTCCCTTATTCTGTTTACCTGAAAAAAGATGTTGAATAAATTTTTGGGATGCCCATATAAAAGAAAATAATATACAAGTTTGGAGAAGGAAGACACATAAGAAGCAGGTAAGCAGTCAGCAGGGCAGGCCTTTAACATACATTGAAGAATCATTGTACCTATTAAAAGGTATATCCAAGGATTTCACCGGTTAAAATATAAAATGACTATAATGATGCAGGAAACAGAAACATGTTTGTACATATTTTGTTCAAGAGATTCTCACCTCTCCAGGATGTATGATAGTTTTGTGCTTTCGTACAAATGGAGAACGTGCTTCTTCATTGAACTGGAACATATAAGAATTAGCAATATTAGACAATTCTGTATCAAGTAGAGGACCACAGCTAAGGAGTAAAAGAATGAAATGATTTTGGTAACAGGTAATCACCTGAGATATGTGCTCTGCAGCAGCAACTCTAGGCTTCACAACTTCACAATTAGCAATCACCAGAGTGTTAGGAACACTACCATCAGTCTAGCCACAACAAGTAAGACATACACATCAGTAAATTGTATCAGGAAAACCATTGTCTACAAGTGCAATTCATAAAATTATAACTGGAGAAGAAGAAAACATGATTGCCAAGACAAAAATCACACAGCTAACATCCATGAGAAACAATGTTCATACTTCCATAAAAGAAACGCGAAGAACCGAAGTTCATAATTCAGAGTGAAGATTCCTTAAAAGATTTCCCACAAGTGCAGGAACACTTAACAAGAAGAAAAAAAATTGCAATAGGGAAATGCATTATTGCCGATGACCTCACACTTGCTCAAGCAGTAACTTGGTAACAAATTTTCAATGTGCCAAAATGAGACACAATAAATGTGCTAAGAAGAAAATGAATACTTCGCTAAGAACTAAGAACCAATGTTCATCAAAAGCCACGCATAATAGATGCGCACCTACCAACTTAAAAAGACGTTTGCAATTCAAGCATAACACTCAAATAGCTAGCATACCTGCTCGGAGAGGTAGAGGCGCTGCCTATTCTTGTAAGTAGACTGCTCCAGCTGCGGCCCCCACCTATTCACAACAAAGTCGAGTAATAGGCAAGCTATAGAGAAAACATGACTAAACAAATGTTCTGCGAACCTTGAACCAAAAAGAACAAACCTTTATTCACTTAAAACCAAAAAAAGTAAGTACCCACCCAAACCACTCCCTATAAACCCCACCCTCACACCGATAAAAGATATCAACAAATCAAAGAGATAGATCCCAATTTGACATAACCACACCCACACCAACACACTTTAAACTGGAAATGGAGGCAAACCAAAGATTACCCAGATAACAAAAACAGAAATAAAAACCCAAAAACCCGAGAAATGAGAACCCATACCTGCAAGAGAGAGAAGGCCAAACAAGATTATGATTAGCGAGCCAGTCATAGAGAACAGGAACAAGAGCTTTCCACTGAGAGTACTTGTCGTCGACGGAATGTTGCTGTGACCTCTTTCCCTCCTTCATCTTGCCAGCACTCTGTTGTTGCTGTTGTTCCTTTTCCTCCTTGGGCTTAGGTTTGCGACCTCTCTTCTTCGGAACTTGACCCTCCATTGTCGAAACTTATAGTGTAGAGAGCGTAGGAGAATAACAAGGATAAACACTATTACCCTAAAACCCTGGTCTGACCATGAATGGACCTACCAAGAGAGTGTACAAGTGAGACATAAAACTGTGATCGTCAATGGTGAGTGAGGAAGAAGTCAATCGCGGTGAAAGTAACGAGAGTACGGCTGTGGTCTTTTGGTAATTTAATCCTCCTCTGATGTCTTTTTTTATTTATTTCACTCAATTAAATTTTCATAATAAACAATATATATACATTAACTGTCTAAATTGCTTCACGTTCTTAATCCCTTCTATTTTAAGATAATTAGTAACTTTTGAATTTTCTTAATCATTTTGTAGATTGAAGCATACGCTAAGGTTTGGGAGCAAAACGCTTAGGGTCGTTTAGTTTTATTTTTAATTTTTTTATGTAATTTTTAGTTTTAGTTTTTAATTTTTAAATAAAATGAAATTTTATTTAGTTATTAATTATTGGTGATAATTACATATTATATAAAACCTAAAGATAAAATTTTAAAATTAGTTTTAAATAATTAAATAATATATATTTAATTAAATCATATTATAAAAACAAAAAATACTTTTTGTAGATTTTATAAACTTTAAAAACGGAAAAAATAAAAACTAAAAACTCAAATAAATATATTTTTAAAATAAATTTGATAAACAAAAACAAACATTATAATTTTCCTTTTAGCCGTACATAGTATTAATAATAAATCATTTTGGTGAAAATATATTTTCTAATATAAGTTAATTTCTAATTATATAAAATTAATGATATTAAAGCGACCTTAAATTTATTAACAAATCTAAATTTAAGATTTGTTCAAATTTTAATTATATATAATTAGAAAAAAATTTGTTCAAATTTAAAATAAAATAAAATAAAAATATTAAATGATCAAAATTTTAGTGCCTGTTTGGATGAGCTTATATCAGTAGAGTTTTTGTTAGTAGAGCTTTTATAAAAAGAGTTTTTCTAAGAA
>JANSVA010000008.1:2763741-2781362 GCA_025504915.1 Erythroxylum reticulatum | reverse complement strand
TATCGCTGGTGGTGGTGCCTGTGATGGCGGATAGGGAGATCTTCTGGCTTCGATCGAGTGAACTACGCGCCGTAAACCGCTATATGACTCGGTAGTCTTCCCCTCGGTAATGTTAACGTGTACTAGGAGACTTCATGGTCTGTCCTATTTGGAAACGTCCTAGCCATTGGGCCTTAATTAAACCCACCACCTAGAAGCCCATATTTGGATCACTTATATTATTATAATATTTTCATTAATTAAAGGTAAGATGACGTACTATTGGACCGTCTCAAATTTCACGTCTCAGTAAGATTTTTACTGTGTGTTGTTATTAAGTGGTTAAATTTCTATTAATTTATAGTAATTAAGTTTTTGGACAATCTAAACTTACCAAACAGCCAAATAATTTTAAATGTTTTTGAATAATAATTAAAATATAATTTTAACTCAATATTTTACAAAAGATTTAAATAAATTCTTATTATTAATTCTAATAACACTTTTATAAGATATAATAAATATTATTCCATTAAAATTAAAATATAAAATTATATCAAAAAATAGATATTAAATCTGAAGCTTAACTTTAATCAAAGACCTAATGTGTCATTGAAAACCTTAAATTTTCTATTTCAGAAAAAAAAAATAAAGACCCTATTTGGTGAATAGCTTATCAGCTAAAAATTAGTTGATGGACCATTTTAGCTTATTTGACTATATTAAATAACTACTTTTTATATTTGGTGATTCAACTGAATGAGTTAACTGATTAACCCGATCAATTGATTTTCAACAAGCTCAAGAGAGGTAATGTTTTGCTTTCAGCTGATTGAAAATGACGATATACCCATGAGAGTTAGAGATAGCCGAAGTCTAGAGAGTGAAGCAACAGTACGTTATATGGGAAGGGAAGCAGTTGTTCGTGAGATAGATGAGAATAGTAACTTAATAGCAACTTTCAACTTTATTTATTAATTCAAGCTACAGTATGACGTTGGCATAATGTTTTATTAGGCTTTTGTTTTTTTTAATTAATTGAAGTTTTTAAATTTATTAGAAATTTAAAATTACTTCTAATAAATTTAAAAAGGTGTTTTTACTTATTTAAAAAATATTTTTCAGGTTAATTTTATTAAGAAAGTTTTAGAAGTTAATTTAATTTTTAAAAATTTAATCATACCCTTATTTTTTTTAAATAATGTCTTTATATGTCATTTTATACATAAACAGTTAATACTAAACAGCTAATTTTACCAAACATCAAATGACAAACAGTTAATGTAATAAACTGGTCAAATCAACTGATATAATCAACTATCCGTCAACAACTAATATAATTAGCTGACTACCAAACAAGGCCAAAGTCTTTTTTTCTCTTTTTCCACTTTCATCCGTAGCGGAATTGGATCACCTATTTTCATTATTATGTGCCTACTTTGTTTCAAGAAAATTCATCCATTTGATAAATAGGACTCAGCAAAAATTTGATGTACAGGATGACTTAGAACAGAGTTATGAGGATCCGTCGCCGCAAATATTCAGTTTATGATCTGAAACAAAAATTCTGTACGTTCAAGTAACATGTGCCATTGCCTCCTACAAGCTTCCGGGCTATTGTTGCAACTACCCTACATTGGAAGCACGAAATCGGCCTCAATTAGCACTTGTTACCTCTGAAACTTAATACTGAGAATAGAGCATATTGAAGTTATATCCTTCCAGGTTATGAACTTTCTCCTCGGCCAGACCTGTGACTTTCTTGCATTTCTTGTCAGTTTCTTCACCATTACAAGCCCTGTTGTGGATCAGTGTTGTTTGGTGGAGGACTAGACGCATTCTTTCTCACAGTTATGAAATTCAGAAACTGGAAGCTGTTAATGTTAATGTGAACCTGGTGACCATATTCTGAAAACAATCCCATGTTCGCTCACACTTTCCCCCCTCAATCTCTTCAGTCTCTGCCAAAGCCATCTGCTCCTTCCTGTTGCCAATGGACCAGAACTAGAGTATCTCCTAAATGAAGACGCCTGCCTGTTATACCTCGCAGATGAACCAAACAAATTTGACATTGACAATGCCCTCTCTATATCTGGCTCCGAATCGTAGTTAGCTGCTGTGATTGGCTGGTTTTGAAAAGGATATAGCAGCTGTCTTGAGTCACCGCTGTCCTCAGCATCCATATCAATGGATAAATCCTGGCTGGAACGCCTGGAACCAGCTTCCTTTGCCTCATCACACTCATTGCATATTAATTTTAAAGCCTGAACAACCTCACCCATGAAAGGACGGTGTGATGCTTCTGGTTGGACACACATTGAAGCAATAGCTGCCACTTTGGCCACGCTGTCTAAAGGAATATGGGGTCGTAGAGATGGATCCATAATCGTTTCCAACCCTTCTTTGTTTGTGAGAAGTGGACGTGCCCAAACAACTAGATTCTCTTCACCTGGTGGCTGCGTCATGTCCACTGGTTTTCTTCCAGTTAGGATCTCAAGAAGCACTACACCATAACTGTATACGTCACTCTTCACTAGAAGATGACCAGTCATTGCATACTCTGGAGCTACATAGCTGGTAAAAACGATAGAAAAGAATTATCAGCATAAAATCCAGGAGGAAGTTATACGTAATTGACAGCCAGCTACGGATTAATATTATCCCTGCCCCCCTCCTTGCTACCTTTAATCAGAATAAAACATATTATCACTGGAGAGTTGGTGTTAACAGCCTTGTTTAATTGTATCTCAAAGTTACCACACCAATTTCACCCACTTCCTGGAATTACCAACATTTATTTGAAGTTGCCTTAAATAATCCAAAGACAGTGGCATCCTACCGAGGAGATTACCTTTCAGCTCAAGATGCGAACAAAACATTCTGAAATGTATCTGTAAATAACCCCTGATTCATGTACACATTATAATATCATTTTTTTTTTATGTCATACAACTTTATACAGAGAGAAGAATTCTCACCCAAAAGTTCCCATTACACGTGTTGATATGTGTCTGTTTTCCTCATCCATGGCAGTTCGGGCCAATCCAAAGTCAGAAACTTTTGGTGTGAAATCATGTTCCAACAAGATATTGCTGGACTTGAAGTCCCTGTGTATGACTGGCGGGTTTGAATCCTCATGCAGATAAGCTAGACCTCGAGCTGCACCGAGGGCTATTTTGATGCGGGCATTCCAACCTAGTGGAGCAGATTCCTTATCAAACCCTGATGAGAAGAAATGGATTAGTATGATCATTTTGCAAAAAGAAATATATGAATTGATAGGAAATTCCAAGAAAATAGAGTAGAGATTTTCTTTGATCTAAAGAGCAGAAGTAGTACCATGTAAATGAGATTCCACACTTCCATTTGGTATGAGCTCATAAACCAAACAGTGGGCATGCACCTCTGTACATATTCCGATCAACTTGACCAGGTTCCTATGATGAAGGCGGCTAAGCATTTCAACTTCAGCCAGGAATTCTCGGCTACCTTGTTGATCATCTCTCTTTAGTACTTTGACTGCTACTTTTGTTCCATCCTCAAGAATACCACTATAAACACGGCCAAAGCCTCCTTCCCCCAGTATTCTTGAAGCATCAAAATGATTAGTAGCTCTTTCAATTTCACCTATGCTGAAAGTCTTTGCAGATCCTGTGTAAGGAGCAATACTAGATCCAAATGACAATGAAGCCGAAATAGGACCACTTCCATTCCTTGATCCAGTAGTACCTATTCATTGCAGATATCCAAGAGTTTTAAAGGTATGATTGTTAAATAAGGACAATGTACGTACAGGGTTTAGGCTAAACACATATTGAAAATGAAGGCATGCAAGCGTGTCCAACTGCTTGTCGACATATTCAAACAACAGAAACAGCTAAAAAGGAAATTTACTTGAAGTGCCTCGCTATGAGAATGATGCTTCCCTAATGCTTGGCTAAGTCTTGCATACCAATAAAATAAAGGACTATTTAAAGCAGAATGAACTGAACGAGGCTGATGCATCTTGTGTGATTGAACGTATGCATCACACAAGCAATTCACTCTCTTGAACTACTATACAAGAACAAGCATGCCACATATGCACCAAGCTTTATATATTACAATTCCATGAATCACCTGATGGCTTTGTTACAGCAAGTGACGAAGTCTGTACAATTGTTGCTTGATGATTTCTGCATTCTTTATGTCTAAGTAACAAAATCCAAGCTACAGCAGAGCATAGTACTAGTGCTACAAAACCTGACAGCACAACAACAGCAATGATGCGGCCACCAAGCCCATTTTTATTCTGCCTTATGGTTACATCAGCCCCAAGGGGTTTTATTTTCCTGTCGTTATTATCATATCCAAAATTGGGTCCATCATCTTCTATGTTAATGCTTCCTGAAGGTGGTGATGGAGGTAGACCTACAAATGCAGAAACTCTGAATGAATATCCAGAAAAAACTATGGAAACATTATGAACCCAAGACACGAGAAGTTCACAAACCTGGATAGTTCACATATAAGACTTCATAGTCCCCGAAAAGGGAAGTTTTAATAACAACTAACTTTTTCCAAAACCTTCTGAAAATAAGAAATGCAGTTGTATCATCAAATCTTTCTCCAGCTGGCACCAAGTCAATGTGGACAATCGTCTTCTTTGGCTGCTGACTGGTAGCGTTTGCTGCCATAATACGAACTTGACTTCGTTTCATGAAAACACCATTAGCAATCTCGTGAGAAAGCTTTGAAACCAATGGGAAAAAAGTGTATAATGCAACACTTAAGCGCAGTCCAACTTGTACGGGCAAGACACAGCCACATGGAGACCCAGGAGGGGTATTTGTATATGGATCTACACAAACAGTAGTTGAACAATCTACAAAACCAAGTTGGCCAGTGTGACATTTATGAAAACTTTATAGGGAAGACGAGAAAAACAAAATGTTAGAGATAACTAAAATCCTTAGATAAACAAAATCAGAACTTTTATAACCTTCATTAGGAGGTGGAGGTGGCAATGATTGGACAGGTGGCAAGAAGGGTTTTGAACTCCTTGATGATGACACAGAAGGAGAAAGAATGGGCACTTGGAAATGAAACCATAATCATAGTAAATAGGCAAGCAAAGTGTAAACGTAAAAAATCACCAATTACAACCAGCAAAAAGAAAAAGGAAAGGAAAAATATTAGTGTTCCTTACTCTCAGTCCAGACAGAGGTTGCCAGAGATGGGGAAGGAGCAGGTAAGACAATGGTTGCTGGTTTACGAAAAAGGCCATGAGAAGCAGAAGCTGAAGGACCTGACATGCAGGAAATCCAATATGTTCTTAGATCAGAAGCAAAAAGGTGATTCACTCAAGCATTCATCATTTGGTGTACCTGGACCAGGATCTGGAGAAGCAAAATGTGTATGCCTTTTTGTCCGTAAAATTGACGGAGGGATGGCAGGATCTGAAAAGGATGACAAGAATACATTTGGGATCAGAAATTTAAGAGCATAATACATAGCATTTGATTATCTGGATGGGAATTTCTTCTAGTGTAAAAGTGAAACCTTGTTCATGTGTAGAGGGAGGATATACTGGGGGTGACAAAGCAGAAGCAGGGTGGTCGGTCTTGTTTCTTGTGTGATTTTGCTTATGACAAGGGATAGAAGGTGGAGATGCTGGAGTTTGATACCCTTTACTTGGAAAATATGACCTAGATGGAACAGGAGCACCGCCAGAGTGCTTCACAGCTTTGTGCACTGAAGGAGCAACAACAGTAGAACCTACATAACACTAACATAAAAATTTAATATCTCCAAATTGTCATGCCATTCAGTGCTTTGACTCATATTTGCATTTGAAAATTTACCTTTATCTGGTGAATTCGCAACAGGATACAAAGGCTTTGGGAACTCGTCTGGCGATGCTGCAACTGGAATCCCATGTTTTTTCCAGTTAATGCCTGGGTGAGGAGTTAACACATGGGAAGCATCAGGGCCTGCAATGAAAATCTATTAAGGTCAGTTCAGATTTTCCTTTTGCTTCATAAAAACAGTTTCTGCAACTTGTATTTGAGTCAAATGAGAAAAACCAAAAACTATGTTTCTTAGCAACGTTGCTAGCGTTCCATAAATGAGACAATTCAAAGTGTAAAAATGACCATATGCAAAATTAATAATAAGTGGAAATTAATAGCATCCAATATCATTGATTCGGTGAAATTCTTGCGGTTTATCTCCTTTAGTTGGCTGAAAGTTTAGAGGAGGCAAAGGTTTAGACATTTCAGGTGGAGAAGCAGCATCTGGACTTCCAGTTCTTTTGCAGTTACTGCTAGGAGAAGGTGTTGATGCATAAGAGACATCAGGACCTGAAGTCTCATAGGGAGCAAAAATAACGCCGATCAGATGGTCAACATCTTTCATGAAACAAGCTTTTCCAGTCAAAACAAATAGGAATATCACCATACACTGCAACAGATCAGTACAAAATGCCTCACAGAGGTATAGATCATGAAATGATCAAATAATGGGAATTTGGTAAGAAATGAAATGTTTCAAAAGCACAAACCACTATGACAGGTAGAGATATTCTCATTCCACACAAGCCAACTGGAATAAGATGTCAATTGACTTTCCAGACAGCATAAATATTCAAAATCAGGATGGAGCTATTACATAACCCTCAGGTTACACATCAGTTTGGTTAGTGCAGAGCACCTGACAATCAGCAAACTTTTCACATACCGCTTGAAGCTGTAGGATTTTATTGAGGGGAATTGAATGCAACATAGGTTGGAAAGAAGCCCTTATAAGCACGAGAAAGATGTAACAAGAGGTCCATAAATTGAAGTTCTTGCTTAGTCCCAACTCATAGGGACAATAACTTCAAGTTTACATAAAATAAGTTTCAAATATTAAATGAATTTGAAGCTAGTAACATGGAAGGAGATTCTACAGGTATGATTGGAAGCATTGGTGGGGCATTATGTGGTTTTTCCTTTTCAGGTGACCCAACTGGAACTGCTGTTTTCAGAATTAATAAAATAAGGATTAGAACAAAAAGTAACAACCAGGTCAATGTGAACTTCTAAGTCAAAGAAAAGACAGTTAGCATGCATACCAGGTGGTACGGATGGCATTCCTAAAGGCGCTAATGGGAGGTCCGCAGGTTTGTTTTCTTCCGAATTCCTTGGAGGGGTTGGGACTGAGATCAAATTTTGGAACAGTAAAAAAAGAAATACGTGCAATTTAAACTCGAATCTACTCTTATCTAATAGATGTAATAAAGGAAAACATTATTCATATTTCAAATGAATTATAAGGAAGACGTGATTGGAGGAAGACCAAACGGCAACGAAGTATTTATATTCAACTAGTCACTGTTAGAAAAATGGGAAATGCGAATAACAGCATACTCTAAACAATAGATTTTCGGGCATGAACTCCATTGAGTGATCTTTTTCCTTAATGAAATTTCTTGGTGAAGATTAAGGTGCACTAGGGAGGATAGCTGGTGAATTTTGTGATAAATTACTAGCAGTTGATTCAATTCCAAACATATGCATACTTGACAAATTTTTTATTTGCGAGAAAATTATGGAAGGTAGCAGCACTAAGCAAGTGAATACCTAGCACTTGAGCAACTGAGGGTTGATTTGAGACTGCATTGTCAGAAAACAAAAATGCATAATCAAGCAACCTGAATAAAATTACCAATTTACATTAACAGTTCATGGAAGTTACTATTTGGATGGATCTCAGAGATTGGTGCACTGCTTGTCATTGATGCGCTTAGATGGACTGGAGTAGCTATACTTTGCATTGTTGAAGGAACCTCTGAAGAAATTGCTGGAGATGGAGATACATTATACGCTGAAATAAAATAAAATCTAAGAGCTTTTTATACCAAATTCAAATTAACCAAGCAACTGACTGCACATTATCGAGGCATAAGATAACAACACACTTGGAGAACCAAGTTGAATAGCTTTCAGTTGCCTAAGATTCAGAGGATAATATAGTCTTATGTCCATGGAACTTAATCTCCTTGGATAATTCCTTAACAAAGCATCCTTCCCTAGAAGAAGCATGAGTTAAGGATCGACAGTGAGAATCCATTTCAGCACAGTACTTGATGAAGGCCTATTTCCAAACAATTCCATACATGTTCAGATAGACAAAAGCATCCAAACTTGATCAAAATTCTATGACTCCTCAACTCCATATCTAAAATTAGCAAGACCCAATAAAGATGAGCTAAATGTTTTCAAACTTCTAACCATTAGCGGTCCACAATTGGAATTCCTGAAGTTTAGAATACATCCCAGTTAGACTATCAAGAACCTGATAATTTAATCAACTGAACCATAACTTAAAAGCAAAGCTCATGGCTTGACCTGCAGATTCTTCAGCCGTGCAAATGAAGCCAATGACAAAGAGCTTTAACAGCTGAAAAATGGCGTCGACCACCAACCCCATCCCACAAAGCACCAAATCTCGAGAACCTTCAGCACAACGGCCTCAATGACGATGAGGAAATCCCATAGCAATCAAGGAAATAGCTAAGAATGAACTTTTCACAGGAAAGAAGAAAACTTGAAGCGATAACAAAAGGAAGGTTGCATTAACAAAGCCTCACAACCAGTGCAAGTAAAGCAAGCTGTGATAAACCCAGAGTTTGATTGGTGAAAAGAACCCAGTAATATCTATAATCCGTGAACTTAAAGCTCCAAAGTTGGCAGAGCTCAGAGATTCCTTCGCATGTAGCAACGTTGTTACTGACATCAATTACTATGAAACATTGAAACGCGGTTAAAACCCGCCGAGACCAGGAAACAAAAACAAAAACATAAATCAAACAAAGATAAAAATGGACATAAACCAACATAAGACACCCACCTTTACAATGTAACAGCAACCTTTACGACGCATAACAGCTATGGGTAGTTTAGTGGGGAGACAGATGGAGAGAGGGAATTGTTTAGTGACTTTTTTTAAGAGATAAAAAG
This sequence comes from Erythroxylum reticulatum, assembly GCA_025504915.1. Classification (NCBI taxonomy): domain Eukaryota; kingdom Viridiplantae; phylum Streptophyta; class Magnoliopsida; order Malpighiales; family Erythroxylaceae; genus Erythroxylum; species Erythroxylum reticulatum. The sequence continues at coordinate 2,772,402 of JANSVA010000008.1, read as the reverse complement.
TTGACTTAGCTTTCAAGGGTGGTGTGTTAATGGCGATGTAATGAAACCTTTTTAACGTGGTTGGTAATGGAATTTGTGGGGCTTGGTTAATTGGTTGCTTAGACCCCATTTCTGTTGATCCTGTACCAGATTGAGTCCAATGGCTTTTTGAGAGTGAGGTGTTGCTTGTGTCAACCGAAGATCAGACGAACGAGCAGCCGACGTCAGTCACTATTGGATTGCTCGGTCACAATATCATGATCGACGTGTGCTTGAGTGGCTGTAATCCTTGACATACTATGGTTAAATCCTGTGTAACATGGTGAGGTTGACATGTTAACATGTACTTATACTAACTACACCATCTTCAAATAGCTTATCAGTTACCTTAATCCTTCTTCTGTGGCGATAGTTCTGAGCGGACACTTTGGCCATATAACAATTTCTTTTAATAAATGTTTTTTATTCTAAGAATTTGGATTCTCAAAAACAAAACAATGTCTTTGTCTCCACTTCACTTCGATTTGGTACTAAACTTTGTTTCTATGTCCTGTCCTTGTAAATTACGCTTCTCTCATTATCATTTTCTTGTTGGGCCATTATTAAAACTCCACACTCGGGTCCTATCCTTTATGCATGTCTTTTGTCATTTATTTATAAAAAGTAACTTATCTTTAGATTTTATATGATATATAATTATTATTAATATTAAAAACTAAACAAAATTTAATTTTATTTTAAAATAAGAAATAAGAAATAAAAACCACAAAAAAAGCAAAACATAAAAGCCTCTCCTAGTCTACCTATCAATTACATTCAAATTTTACATATAGTTGGACAAAACATAGTGTTCATTTACTTGGACATTATTATTATTCTTACCTTCATCGGACCCACTACTACAATTTTACGTTTGTGTAGGTATGCATCTAACACTTGGTGATATCATATATCGTAATCATTTTCTTTTCCTTTTACATATTCCCTAACGACTTTGCTTTCTTTCACTTCTGCTAAATATGAAAATCAACGTTCTTTAAGGAACCTTTATCCATAAGATCCTTGTTGAAGGAATGAAATGGAAAACGTATTCATTAATTGGGACCATTTAGCAGCTTTTGGTGCCCTCACGCTTTGCTCTGCTATATGAACAGATCTGACCTGTTTACATATTCCATTCAAAGAGACGCACGAATTGTACCTACGAATCTGTACTCAAACATAGTTCAGATTTAAGTCTGTATCAGAAGCCCGACCAAGATATAATTTTTTCCGGCCAGGCCAATTTGAGCTCAGGCCATATTGCCATTCTATCCAACTTACAATCCCCTCCTTAAAATTAATTGCAAAAATGGTCAGACAAGCAGCACAGTATGTTACATATTCAGTGGTAAAAGCGAACTGGATGCCTAATGTATAAACTTGAAAAGATGAAGCAAAGTATCATATGCCGAGTGGCTTGACGTGTTCAACCCCTAGATCATAGCATCACAGGCAAAGGGGCACTTTAATTTGCTAGGTCTGGCAAAGTTTCACAGTTTCCAATATATGCATGACACCAGTAGGGGAATGCATTGGACGTCATGGAACTGGAGCTAGTCCATCAGTGGATGAATTATCCTTACTAATGCCCCAAAGACATTTATGTTAGAAATGGAGCTGAAAGATCATAGGTGAAAAGAATCAAGGCAAGGAAGTACCTCACCAGAGTAGAACAAACAGGGACAAATGGTAGCACACTTGGTTCTACACTAGATCATAAAGCTTGTTCTAGCATCAGTTTGTCAAAATCATCGATTTGGATCAACTTCTTCAAAACGTTTCTTGAATTCCTCCGTCATTTTTGTCTCCTCTTCTTTGCTAAGCGTACACTTTCTCCAATCAGCTCTCTCAGGCATGTTCAGTAACCCTGCTAAAACCTGTAAAATGTTTCCTCTTTATCCCAGGTGGGCTTACAAACATTCATTTAAACCAAATTAAACATGTAATAATCATGATTATTATTGAGCTGACAACATGTGGCATCAGCAATTAGTGTAGGCAGTCCATAACATGGTTCATTCTGGTTCCTAGTTTGAGTTATTTATTTATTTTGGGTAAATAGTTCAAGGGTTTATTGTAAACATCACGATTCGACTCTTTCCCCAGATAAAAATTATTTTCAAATGGATTATCTGAAAACCAATCAGTGGGCTTAGCCGCAGTCAGCTACAAAGACTTAGGTTTTTGTTAAGCATTACCATTTAACACTCGCAGTAACAAATTTAAACAGGAGTTTTGCATAATGTGAATTATTAAACATTTCAAGACCTTCACTATTCTGCAAGAATTATTTATTAGTTGGGTACAACAAAGGCAAACAGATATTGGGGAGCCTCAACAATCAACAATAAATGTGGAAACTAATTAGTTGAACATCTACAGATAATTAGGGAAACTCTAGAGATTAACCATTTCTGATAAAGAGTTTGTAAATTTGGAATGAAAACAGTTCTGCAATGTATCAGAAACATAGCTTACCTCTCGTCCAAATTGGACTGGAAAACTCTCACTTTCATCAACTGAATGTAATAGAATAGTACCTCCTGGAAGTTCCACATAGAATAAATTATAGTTCTTATCAAACTGTTCCCTCAGCCATTTTCTCCCATTAGAATTATCACTGACTACAATAGAAACATTTGAATTAGGATCAAAGAGAGACATGTCAGACATGATGTATAAGCCATCATCAAGGTTGCTAAGTTGAAAGTATATCAACACAAAAAACTTGGACCTAAAATTAAAGTAAGATGGAAATTGATTTCCAATTTGGACTCTAAAACAAAGCAAGGGAATAAAAACAGGATAAGGGAACAATGTCAAACAAATACAATAAATATGCATTCAAGCTGGAAATGCATAACTTACATTTCATAGTTGTAAATTTAAAGTTCAGCCTCTTAGCAGCCAAGTGAAAGATATCATCAATGGCAGCCACCCTGGATGATGGAACAGGAATGGACTGTGGGAAGAGGAAAAGGAGGATATAATAAGCAAAAGGACAAAAAACTAATCACAATAAGCTGATAGGAATAGTGCTATAGTAAAAATCATGGGCATCAAAACATGCCACCAATTTCTTAAATGTTTGTATCTGTAATTCAAAATAGAGAAGCCACATGCCTCACTGTAATTTTGGACAAAAAGACGATGAGAATATGAGGCAATTATTCCATACAACAAAAACCATTTCAATACACTTTTGGGTTTCTAAAGTTCAATACATTAAACAAGTAAACCTCGGTATGCAGAGCACAGAAAAGAGAAAGAATAGAAATGCATTTCTTGTAAATTCAGCAGATTAACACATTCAAACATATAATGAGTGTTTATTAAAAAAAAATGTTTTACCTGGAGATTAGCATGAGTGCCACGTCTGGCAACCCACTCAAAGAAAACAACGTCATTTCCTTGGTTTTTAAAATATAACTTCAGACTACTCTGGAATCTAACCAGTTCAGGGTCACATTCTTCAGGGAGAGAAAGGGTATTAGGTGAATGCTCAATTGGTACTAATAATACATGGTCTTGAACAAGGGGACCTTTAGCCAGGGCACAGTAGTAACTTGCTCCTATGCTAATGACAAGATGCAACTCCACATTGGGGCTTGACAAGCAAAACCAACACTCTTTTGACCTGTCGCAAATCATATGTTATTCTCTCATATACCTTTCTATCAAACCAGTAAACTGAAAAGCAGTGAAATTAACAAGAATATCTATTTGGTAGAGATTAAAAGTTAAAAAAGGAAAAGAATGACTCAAGAGTGTTATATAGCAAATTGAGAACCTTTAATGACCAGTCAATTAATATCTCGACCAAAATATGCAATCATGGCAGTACCTAACAACTATGCACTTAAAAACCAACCTTTTAGCATCTTTCAAACCATATCTCCGGTGAGAGCGACTCTCACCTTCATCTTGTAAGCTGTGCTTAAAGGTGCAATCTGGGCCCCTTTCACATTTACCCTTAATAAGAAAATCGATACAAACACCTCTCAAATATTGCTCCCTGCCATCCATGTCATGCTGAAAGCTGCATTTCTCACCACGTGGACAGGAACCAGAATATATAAATTTGAAGCACGGCTTATCTCCATCCCCAGCTCCGGATTTCTGCCGCTTTTTGGAGACATCATATCTCCAATATTGTGAATCAGATAGATCATCATTAACTCTCTTTGTGAAATCTTTATGTTGAGCCTTTGGCTCTGTGGAGGTGTATGGAGATGAGGTAGAGTTTGGAGGCTTTGTGCTAATCTCCGAAGCTGACATAGTAGATGCCGGAGTAGGAGAAATTGCATGAATGAATTTCTGAGAAGCAAGAACACGAAAGAGACATAGGTATGTCAAATTCAGGGCATAATATTATATGTCAAATTCAGGGCATAACATTGAACGCTAGCAGACTTATTACCAAACTGAACGAGAAAACGATGTTCATAAGATAAATCAGGATCTTCTATGCCCGGTTCTCCCAGGAATTTATGTCAACACAGTTAATAAAAAGATAAACAGAATCATGCGTATCAGTGAGAAATCCCTATTAGGAAATAGCTAACCTGTTTATCCTTATTCCCAACAGAAGCTAGACCCAAGAAGCGGGTGACATGGACAGCATCATCATTAGAGTAAGGTTCACGAGCATAAAATATACCCTTGGTACCAGCTATATGATACCTACAGCAAGAAATACTCTTTTAACAGGAAGTATTGATGCCAAACTCTATCTCATGACAAGGACACCCGTGGTCTACTCTTCACAAAATAAGAGAAACAGTTGACATAATGGCTATTAACATTACCTAAAAAAAACAGTGCCCAAACATGACATACCGTGGCTTGATCTCTGCTACTAACACAGACACAGCAGAATTACAGCCTGTCGAATCAGAAGCTGCTGCCGGAATATCAGATGTAGAAGCCCCGTTCGTGACCCCACTCGGCCATTCATTAGTGTAACATATTAAGGAAATCAATCAAACACAAACGATAACAAGCATTTGAAATAGAAAGACCAACTGTTAGAAGACGTTAGCTAGCTTCTTTTTTCTTAAGGAAGGATATGTAAGAAACAGGTCGACAATTCCAGGCTCCTCTGCCAATGCTCGCAATGCATCAACATCGTCCTGACTATGCACTCCGAATTGTGGACCATCCCATGACTCCTTTCCAGACAAGTACATAACCGACAAACCTAATGCATACAAAACATTTAGATTCTATAAAATAACTCCCTCCAAACCCTAACCAACTTGAATAACAATAGTAAATAGACTCGTACCATGAAGAGTAAACTTCCCGCTGCCTCTGAGCCAATACAAATTATCACAAATCCTAAAGCCGTCCATTTTAAATCCTAAGTTAGCGGAGTTTCTAGAAGCAGCGGAGAGGACTTTAGGAGCACCGACGCCGTAGTCACCGATAAAATAAGTAGGGATAGGAATCGGAGAGCGGCCATCGACATAGTCCATGAACTCCTCAAGCCTCTCCTCCGAGTCCGGGAAGAATTGGCCGACGCAAAGCAGCGCATCGAAAGGTCCGGCTGATTTGTTCACCTGAAAATTATACTAACCTAGCGTTAGTGAAGTTTAGGTGCCTAAAATATTAGAAAGTGAGAGAGAGAGAGAGAAGCAGACTGATAGAACACGCTTGAAGAGCTGGTTGAGTCGGCCAAATACGTCGCCGCAGAGGAGGATCCTCGGAGGAGCCATGAAGCTCAAAGTGGTTAGTGAAAAAACTCGGGAGAGAGAGCGAGGGAAGAGGGAACAGTTCGAGTAACGTAAGTAGCAAGAGTGGGCTTTCTTTAAAATTATATGTTTAGATGAGCCCAGGTCTAGATTTTATATTTTCTAATATTTATTTAATTTTAAAAATAAAATTTTTTTAAAATATTTTATAACTAAATTTAAGATATATTTATGTAACTATCAGATTATAAAATATTTTTATTTCTCAAACTTATTCAGTTTAAATTAATTATCAAATTTTAAAATCACCAAATATTTAATTTTAAATAATATTATTATATTTAATGATTAAAAATAAATTTTAGTTTATAAATGATTTTTAAATTTTATTTATTTAATTATTTATTATAATAAATTACATGCATATTATGTGAGAGCTTAAAATAAAATTATAAACTTAATTAGTTAATAAAAATAATTTTCATTAATTTATATATATGCATATATCTTATTTAAATTTTAATTGTTGATAATAAAAGTGTGATTAGGTTGATATTAACAATTAAGCACAATTTTATCTTTCTTAAAATAAAATTATGAAATTATAATTATAATAAAAATAGAGGTAGATGTAGGTTTGTTTATTTTCACTTCTAGCTTTATACTTTTTTTAATTTATAAAAGATTGTGTTTGGTTGAGTTATGGCTTATGTTTAGTTTCTTTCCATCTTTATAATTTATAAATTTATAAAATTTATTTAATTATTAACTTAATAATCAATAACAATTAATTAAATATATCTATTCAATAATAACTAAATAATTAGCTAATATTTAGTTAGTAAAAATATAATTTATTATAACTAAAAATTTATGTAATTAAGTTAATGATAGTTAATAATAAAATTAAACAGTATATATTTAATTAATGGTAAATTAAATTATGAAAAATAAAATAGAAAATAAATTTTGGTTTTTATATTTTTAAAATTAAAAGAAGTCAAAACTAAATATAGAGATGAAAATTTAACCACACATGTATTTTCTTAAGTTTATAAATGAAAATAGAGAATTAATCTGCAGTAAAGCGAAACAGGCCTTTAATTGTCACTGGAATTAGTGACTCTGATGGATTTTATTACCATACTTGGTATTACTAAATGTGAGGCCCAAGAAGTATTGACCGAAGAGAGGACAGATTTAATTAGTTGTAAGCGACCGGCCATAGAAAGTCATTTCGAACTCCAATTCTGAATCTTCCTCCTAATCCTCTCCTTAAGTGGTTTAAAATCTGAATATCTATGCTTTATGCAGCTGAATCGTATTCCAAGGTATGTAAAATGTAATGGAAGTACTTTTATACGTGTAATGATAGAAAACCACTAGCATTTTGTGTTGCATTAGCAGACAAGTAAATCTCACTCTTTTGATTGTTTACTTCCAGCCCCGAAATGTTTGTGAAAATTCTTAAGAGTTGTAACTAATGAAGTAATGGAGTGATGATAAGCTCTTGAGAATAGGAGTAGATCATCTGCAAAATTCAAATTTAGGATTCCACAGTTCTTACATTTAGAGTGAAATTTGAGAAGGGAGCTCCTCTCTGTAACACTGCTGCTTTCCTATTTGATTTGGAAGCACACGTTTCATTCCTTTGTTATGATTTTATAGAGCAAGTTACAGCATGCTATAAGTTGGAAGTCACTAACTTTTTCTTGTTTATCCCCTTTCGGTATGAGGCAAAGCAAAGTTCTGTCAATCTCCAACAACAATTGCTCATTTTGAAGAATTCTTCAATGGCCTCGTACGCTATCTTTCCAGTCATTCTCCAAGTCTTCTGATACAAGAACATATTCCTAACATCTATCTCCAAAGCCTTATCAGGATTTATCCCTTTCAATACCACCTCGATTTCCTCCCCAGTAATTGGTTTAGATAGTAATTTGCTTTCCTCTTTTATGAGCTGATCTTGGAGTACTTTCCTTATGAAACATACATTAGAATTTGGCTTGAAGCGGGTGCCAAGTGTACCCATAAAACACCTCATTTTTTATTTCTGACTTGTTATCAACGATCCTCCCATCCATATTTAAAGCAGTGATCCTATCAGAGACTTTCCATGAGGTGATCTTCCTGTGAAAGTAAGTTGTTCCTATCATCGTCAGTCAACCAGTCTTGCCTGGCTGTTTGTTTCATTATTGAATGTTTTATGGAGAGGCACTAGGAATACCTGGACAAAACTTACTTCTCGTGCTCTCGTAATGTTTCATCTGTAGGATACTTGTGAAATTCAGTTTGAATCCTCTCCAGTTCTTGTTTGGCCCTCATCAAAGCTTGATTTGTATTCCCAATATTCTATTTGAAAAGACGTTTAAGTTCTTCCTTGATCGCCTGAGTCTTTCTAACACAAATGTACTGCTTAGTACCTCTCACTTCTTTGTTACATCCTTTTTCCATAGCCTTTTCAAATCCTGTCATGTCTACTTAGAAGTTGTTGAACCCAAAATAAATAATTCCTCTCTCCTGTATGGTCTGCCGTGTGAACAACAATTGGGGTGTGATCCAAGCATTTAGGGTTGGCGTAAGAATCATAAGAATCTGAGTACTTATGAAACCATTCCATAATGACCATGGACGACCTGTCCAACTTCTCGCTTATCAAAAATTGATCCTTCTATTTATTATTCCAAGTGAAGAAGTTGTCACCTTGTGGGAGATCTTGAACATCAATGCTATGAACACATCTCTTGAAATAAGGCCAAGTCTCCTGCTGTAAATTTCAGCTATATATAGAATAAATATCTTAATAGATTGGTAGTGCTCTTACTCTTACCTAACAACTCTTACTCTAGCGACTTATGCATATGATCGTATACATACATAAAAACGACGGATAAAAAAAATATGAACTAATTAGTAGACATTTGATAAGATAAATTGATAGAAAGTA
>JANSVA010000008.1:2729329-2745699 GCA_025504915.1 Erythroxylum reticulatum | reverse complement strand
GAGAATCATATATTTAAAAAATAATTAATTGAAAATTAATCAGTATTTTTTAATAAAATGTTTCTTTTCTTTTTATATTAAATAATTCAGATTTAAGATAATTATTAAACTAAAATTAATTAATTAATAGTCTTTGTCTATAAACTTACACAAAGTTTTACATTTTTTTTCTTTTCCATATCAAATTATAGAATTATAATATCACCCAAATCTTAGATTAAGATTGATAACGTGTTTGATTTTTCTTTAATTTAACTAAAATTTGGACTAAATAAATAAAATTTACATAATTTATAAGGAATATTCTCTGCTTAATTTCTATAAATAGATCTTAACTTAAAGAATTAACTTAATCTTAGCATTTTTAAATTAAGTCGGACCGAATTAATGCCATCATCCGATCCGTGAAAGGTTGGTTGAATAATGGCCAGTTGCTTCCGAACCATTTCTCAACCTTATCCTGATCAATAGTTACTAAGAGAATCTCTAGTTAAATATAGCCGAAAAGAGATGGGAAAAGCAAAAAAAGAAACTCGTCGGAAAGTATGTAGATACTAGCCTGGACCACGCTAGTATCTATGGGCTAGCATCTACATGCTTTCCCGACGAGTTTCTTCTTTTGCTTTCCCCATCTCTTTTGCAATGGCTTCATCTTTTTAATGGTTTCAGTTTGTGTTCACGTCCAAAAGTTGCCTCACCGTGGCTTCATTTTCAGGGCACAGACTTATCCCACTTCCATCACTATGTGTCCTGCTGGCTCATGTCCCTCCGTTCTTTCTAATTTGTAGTGATCATTGCAAGGTAGATGCATAACAATAAGTCGTTCCCAGTGAATAATTCTATGTTCTCCAAGGTGGAGGAATTATAAGCTTTCGGATGTGTGCATGCACGCGTGTACTGGTCTGATCGTAAAGTTGGCGATTCCAAATTATTGAACTTAAAAAAGCAGAAGAGCTTTAATATATGGTAAGCAATTTAAATATTTTAAACCAATTTAAAGATTGATTTTTGTTAAATTTTAATTAAATTGATTCAATTAATTCTATTTTCTATTACCTAAAAAAAAGTTTAATCTTGTTCTATTCGTAGTCAACAGTTAAGTCTCCGTCTAAGTAAATTTTAAGTTTGAGTTAATAAAAATATTTAAATTTGAATTGAATTTTAAATTTAGAAGTATTCAGCCAAATTTTGAATTAACTTCCTTTTCTATTTATCAAAAGGTTAAAAATTTTAAGTTCAAATTTTTTGAACCTTATGTTCGATTTTTCCTCAATTTGTGTTCATCTTTTAGGTCGATTAAAGCAATTGTTGGATCTTGAAGGCCCATTTTTATGAAAAATCTTCATCATGGATTTAGAGAGGAAAAATACTTATGAGTTTTTATATTACACTTCAATCCAAAACCTTAAAGCATTAAGTTTGTGGTTTCTTTTTACTTATATGCCCCTCACTAATTCCATGTCTTTCCAATGTAGGATTCTTACCTATACTTGATATCCCTAAGTTTGTCAACGAATCGAGCTAGGCTCGGGCTGTCAATAGCCCAATTAAAAAGATTTTCTAGTGTGCCTGACTCATGGGCCAAAAATGACCCCTGGATCGTTGGCGAGCCGAGTCCACCAGCTGAGCCACTGACAGCTAGTCGGCTTGGTCGTTTAATATATTTTTAAACATTTATTTTAAGATAATTTCAAAAAGTTGTAATTATATTTTTTAAAATTCATAAATTATAAATTATAGCATTAGCATAATAAAAAATATTTATATAAAATAAAAGATATAAATATGAACCAATTTATATTTATTAAAAATATGTAGCAATGATAATGTTTTCATAATTATTCCCTAAAAATAAGTCAATTTAATTTAATTTTTTAATTTTATCATAACAATTAATTATAATGTAAATGTAAAAAAGTTATTATCTAATTACAATAAATTTATTTCAAATATTAATTTTACTTGTTTAATAAATTATTTTTTATTTTTAATATGATTTTAAAAATATGTTTATTAAATATTATTGTCTTTTCATATTTTATCTATTATTAAATAATCATAGTAAATTTTTTTTATTTTTATTACACATATTAAAAAATAATAATTAATGTGATAATTAATCTTAACACGTTTAAACTTTTTATTTTATTTTTCATATTTGGACAACATATACATTCTGCATATATGTATTTATATTAATCTTAAAATGAATTAATAACTTTATTAATCCTAATGCATCAACTCCAAAAAAGAATATACAAGTAATTGAGTTATGAAAATAAATAAGTACAGTATATTATATTGAAAATAGCTATTATTTTATTAAAATTAGAATACATTTATAAATACTTTTGATATGTTTTTATAAATTATTTATTTTATTACTTTCGAAACCTTGATATAAGTTAAGAGTAATTTCTTACCCGAAACCTTAATATAAATTTTACTTTAAATCCTTCTCGTCTTTAGAGTGATATAAGCATATCATATTTTATAAAATTTCACCTTTTTTCCTTTTTAATATATATATTATGTCACAACTTCAAATTATAACAACATATAATTATGATATAATAAAGTTATTAATTTATCAAATATTAAATTACAAAATATTTATATCTTTTTACTTAAATCACTTAATATTTCATTTGAATAAAACTATAAGTCATTAAATAAAAGTGTAACATTACTAACTTCTTAATGTTTTAATTAATATTTTAGGTATAATGACTAATGAGATAAATATTAACCCAATTTGTATTAAAAGTCATCAAGTCAGTTTTATATTCAAGGGTGCTATGTACATTTGAATATCATTAATGAAAAATACATTTTAATTAGGAAAGGCATTCTTAATGTTTGATTAAATAGGAAATTTAATTCAATCAATTAGAATTATGTTTAAAAAGGCATTAATTTAATAGTTATCGTTAAGAATTTCAATTCAATTAATTACAACTTTTTATTTACTTAAATAATTTATTAATTATTATAATAGAGAATTAATAAAACTAAAGTCATTAAGTATAGAAAATTTTGTTGTACATGAATGATTATCTAAATCATTTTACAATATAGGTACAATTTACAAAATTAACAAAAGATAGTCGGATAGATTGGAGAGTGGAGACTGATAGAGCATCATCCAATTGACTAATTGTACTTGTTGGTAAGATCGTCAGCAGTTTGGATCCAATCATCTGTATGTATAAATATTATATTTAGTAATATAATATTACAATAAATAGAATATTTAGTAATGTAATATTATATGAAAAGAAATTTAAAAATACCTCCATCTTCATATATTTGATCAAAATAACCTTCAATTGATCGATTAATTTTACTAGTCCCCTCTGCATGAATACCTATGGCTGTAGGAAAATAAAAAACACAATATTAAGTAAGATAATATAAAGATATATAAAATAAATATATTAAAAAGAAAAGAATTTATCATTAATATCTTCATTATTTAACCAACTTTGAGCACACATAAGAGTTTCTACAGTGTAATAATGAAGTCGACCACGATGAGGAGTAATGACTCGACCACTAGTACTAAATGCAGACTCTGAAGCAACAGTTGATGATAGAATAATTAACAAGTCTTGTACAATGGCTTGCAAGATCGAATAATTATGTGCAAACGTTTTTCACCATAACAATATATCGAACGACTTAGCTTTAGTTTCAATAACACAATATGCGGCAAAATATTTATTTAACTCCATCGTATTGTAAGAAATCTAGCCTTTTTCTCTTTCAAAAAATTTGAAAGAGAATCTGTCAATAATGGGTTAGATGAAAAAGTTGAACTTGAAACTGAAGTATGAGTTAAACTGCCCACATCCCAATCATGAGTTTTTTGCATTCTAACTTCATAATCATGAAACAATTGATACCATAATTGTTTCATGGTATATAGACGCTCTTGAGCTTCACCACCGTACAATGCATTATAAATATATTCAACCCCTTCCATCTTGTATCTCAGGTTCAACACATATAACACTGCAACAATATCTCCAACCTTAGACCAATAAGAATCAAACTTCTCTGTCCTCCACTCCGCCATAGTTCAAATCACTACATTGTAGCCAAACATCCACAATGATAAAACATGCTTTATGTTGGATATAGTGTTAAAGAAACGGTGTGAAATTGGATATTTGGTTCCTAAGAATAATTCAATCCAATTATTGAATAATTTCAACTTCATACAAAGTTCTCTAGAGATAATTTACATAACGGAATAAACTCAACAATAAAAGGGGATGAAATTAGAATCTACAGACTGCTTCAAAATAAGCAATCCTTATGGATAATTGGATCCTTATATGTAAGCAAAACAAGCAATCTTAAAAAGATGGTTTGATTAATATTTGTGGCATTTCATCAAACATGTTACAAACATTATCTCATATTCCCAATTTATAGATACAAATTTCTCAAATTAGCAACATCCTATCTCAAGACAACTAAAAAAACCAAAATGACGAAGAGAGAATGAGAGCTTACCTTTGACGTTGCCATGAAAGATGATATATGAAGAAAAAGATCGAAGGAACAAAATGAAACGAAGAAGAAGAACAAAGAAGTGAGTGAGTTCTAGAGGACGAAGGGAGATGGAGGCAGGCAAGAGGCTGACGAACGGGCAAGAGGGGCGAGCGTACAGCAGTGTTAGGGACAGAGGGAGCGAGGCAACAGGCCAGGCCGCTGGGTGGGAGGGATGATGCGAGGGACGTCGCGTGAGTTTCGTTTAATTAGAGGCAAAACGACGTCCTTTTGTCTCATATGTTATTAACTATCTTCTTGGAAAACGACATTGTTTTACATTTAAAGCAAAATGAGGAACAAATAATTTATACATGAACAAAACGAGGTCATTTTGTTCGTGACCCGCGAGCGGGCCACATGCCACAAACCGCTCAGCTCAAACCATGGCCCGACTTGGCAACCTTGGCTCGTGGCCTATTTACTTCCCTTGACCTGCCGCCTATGGCCTAGCTGGAAATTCCACGGGCCATTTTTGACCGACCCGTGGGCCAGTTTGACCTGGCCAAATTTGTTGACCGTAGGTCGGGCCAAGTCGAGTATATTTTGACATGCTTAGATATCATAACAATCTTCCTCTCAAGTGTGAACTTTCACATGGGGCTTGAACTCTTCCTTCAGCGAAAGCCTTTTTCTGCCTTTGTTTAGCAACTCGAGTATATGACGTCACCAAGAACCTTTCTATTCCACTAGTCTGGGACCATCAGGAGTCTTTTTGCTCTTCTTCGTGGGTAGGCAACCACGAGATTCGACTATCGTCATCATACTTGTCCTTTGTCGAATATCAGCTCTGATACCATTTGTTCTCTAGAGAGTTCATTTTCATGGGAGATCTTCATCATGAATTTAGTGAGGGAACATACTCATAGATTTTGACACCATACTTTAATCCAAAACCTTAACGCATTAGGTTTATAGGTTATTTCCACTTATATGTCCCTTACTAGTTCCATCTATTTTCAATGTGAGATTTCTACTCACACTTGACATCTCAACAATTTCTCCCTCAAGTGAAAGTCCCACTAGGAGTCTCCTTGCTCTTCTTTGTGGGGAAGCAACCACAGAATCCGACTACCATCTTCATATTTATCCCTTATCGAACCATCAGCTTTAATGCCATACCACTTGTTGGTGTTGGAAAGCCCACTTATTTGAGAGATCTACATCATAAATCTAGCGAGGCAACATACTCATAAGTTTTGACATTACGTTTTAACCAAAAGCTTTAAAACATTAAATTTATATGAGCTTTCTACTTATATGTCTCTCACTAATTTCATCTCTTTTTAATATAAAATTTCTACTTGCAATTTACATCCCAACAACAATAACAAACATTGGGAGCGAGGTTATTGAAGAGTATGTTTTCTTTCCGGGAATAGCTAATAATTTTGGAATCAGTGACAGTGGTACATGACCTGTAAGAGCAAACACACGAAGACTCACTAAGTAACGAATACAAAAGACTCACCAACGACCGAATACAAAGTAGGTTAAAGAGGGGGGCTGAATCTACTTGCTGCCCACGAGCTTGGCTCACTAGAAAACGTACTTGTACGTGGAGAACTTTGAATGGAGTAGGGGACAATGATCACAGCTCATAGCAGAAAACTATGCTCAGAAAAATGTCAATGGGAAGTACTTTGGAAAGGGATCGATCAGAAATTGTGATCTTTGTTATGGGACCCAAGATCAAAATCTTTGATCTTGTACTTTGCCAAACATCCAAGCTAAGCTAGTGGAGATGGTTGCATTTTTCTTACAAACAAACCAGTCATGTACGAGCTTTTTGGACAATGATTTTGACGTGAGCTGAACTGACTTGTCTCTTTTGTGAACTCTTCCTTCTTACTTTACGCTGTAAGAACTAAGAAGATGAAATGGAATTCGTGGAGACCGATAAAAGTTTTAGATATTTATGTATGCATTTTCATTTTTATCAGATATATGATTCATTTATGAGATTAATCGAGAAATTTAATGTCTTTTAAATAAGGTATTTTGAAAGGTAAAAATATAATTTTCACATAAAATTTTAGAAATTATAGTTTTTGAAAATTTTGAAATAATTCACTCTTAATTTTTTGTTTCTAAAAAAATTTAATTTGGTTAAAATATAATAATAAAATAAACACAACATAAATATTATACTTAAACCAATTAAATATTTTTTATTTTACGATTGAATTCAATTATTAAATTCAAATGAAATGAATTAAATTTGATTTAAATTAATATTTATTTTATTGTTGACTACTCTAAGTGTAATGTTAATATTATGTATATTTTGTCGTTATCTTTTAATATTATTTTGAAAACTAAAAACTCAAAAGATATTTTTGAAAATTTTAAAAATTAAGATAAAATTTAAATTTTATTAAATTATAAAAGATGTTTACTCTATTCTAAATTTATAATAATTTAATTTAAGTAGAACAATGGCAAGTAAATACATGTCAAAAAGTTATAAAAATAATAAATTAACATTAATAAATTTGTTCGTATCAAATGCACATGATCGTCTTATTCCGACTCAAAACACCAAACCTTATGCCGACATGATTGACAGAATTGGCTAACAGTACCTATGAGCAATGAATGGCTTATATTGCTACATTTGGACTAATCCTCCATCTACGTGTGTTAACCCTTTTGTACAGACAAGACAACATGCAGGCATGAGTCCTTGTGAACCAACCTAGTTGGATGGCTCTGTCAATCTTTTTCTTGGCCTTTCTTTAGCCAATTAGGCAGGTTTCCAACGCTCTTGCCCAGTTCATCATCAAACCCTAAAAACTCCACTTCAAACCATGATTTCGTGCAACTCAAGTGTAATAATAATGAAAATAAGTTATCAACAGTCCAGAACGTTAGAAACTTTTGGTTATGTAATTGGTGTGAAGCAAATTCAACAAGATATAAAAAGGAGTTTCAGATTTTTCTAGTATTAGATTATTCAACATCGAACATGTTACGGGCCACGATGATTCTTTTTTTTTTTACTTTATTTTTTCCAATTTTATGAAGACAATCAATCTTCAGGATCCATCATTTTCAGAAATATTGGTTAGTTGGTGGAATCGAAGGGGATTATCAATTATGTGTTAGACTTGTGGCTGATCACTATCGGGTTGTAGCTGATAATAAGAGGACAAAACGCTTCCTTTTAACCACATAAAAAAAGGGTTAGCTCCAAATTTCTTATGAGATCGAACTAACGTATCGTCTTTTTGTGAAACAGTAAGCAGCTAATGGCGCTTAGGAGCAGTACCATTGAAGGGAGAAACAAAGAACAAACATGACATAAGACAGTACGTGAGTTCTTTTATAATTCCAAACAACAGGTTAATTCTGATGAGTACGTAAGACAAAACTGCAATTGCAAAACACAGTTCAAGTTGATGACCGTTCAAAGAAAGTGCAGGACATTAATAACTGTTAATTGTATTTTTGATTTTTAAAATAATTTGTTAGTTAAATTACATAGTTCTAATTAAGGTAATAAAGTGATCTAATAAATAATTTAGATTAATGAGTAGAAGTCTGGAAAAAAAATAGATCTTAATTAATATGAATCGGACTCACATTGAATTTGTGATAGAAAATTTCGATATAAAAATTATATATAAAGATTAAGATTTTCTTCAGTTACGTATATAATTCGTAAGCATATGAATGCTCTGACTCGTTAAGAGTGTTTATGTTATTATCTTTCTCAATTGTCTCAAAAATAATTGAAGCTTTATTTGGTATCAAAAACTGTTTAAAAATTTTGAATGAAACCGAACTACGTTTACTTCATTTTTACCTTTTTAAAACGATCCGGAAACGCAATAAGGGATATGCTATGTGTCACCACCGAAAGAGCCATCGAATGGGCGGACATGAATTCCTATCGCTGCGAGGGAATGGACTTGGTGGTTGGTGGTGTTGGTACTTTAGAACCACGTGATCTTCTTTCTGGGTTGGTTTAGATCTCCATAAAGATATTCAGTATCTAACAGTAGTCCCCTCTCAAGAGGTCCCTGCCCTTTCTTTTTTCTCTGCAGGACGCCAGGACCTCTCTCTCGCACACAAATTCGTCCATTCTCTGACTTTCATCGTCGAGAAACATATAACTTTAACAACTTTAGATGCATCATCTGTCCACTTTTTGACAAAACATTTAGTTAGTCAAAGATCAGTACTGTCTGACATGTGCAAATTCAGGTTTTGTTCGCTGTAGAAGATTTTTTATTAGTTCCTTAGAAACTTCATCTTCTGTTTTCCTTAGCTATGAAGTTAATTAATTAGCTAGATTCCACTAGAAGCCAAATGGAGTTAACAACTTTAGATCTTCAGTTAGTGTGATCTTTGCAGTTCAACTTGAACTCCAATCAACGGCATGATATGCATGTTTACTCTAAAGTGTTAGATAAGTTGACAAGGGGCTCTTTTAATTTAAGTGAGGTCGTGAATTTAAACCTTCCTTATATATAAAGCCGTTTAAAATTTGAGGTCAGAATTTTGCCTCCCGAAAAAAATCTAACTAGCTCGAGCAGAAATTAGTCTGAATATGAACGACTTAAATGTATCTTTTCATAGTTAAGACTCTTTTAGAATACCTTGTAGGTCAAAAAAAAAAAATCATGCATGCTTTGTTTGATAGCATCATATTATGTGCATAAATTCACAAATTATTTAATCTAAAATATTACAAATTTGAGAAAAGATATAAATTACCTTAAAATTTTAATTAAATTTAAAAAATATTTAACATTTTACAATTTATAAGTTAAACCTTAATTTTAAATTAATAATAGTTTATAAAAATAACTCTTTTTTCAACGAAATTTAATAGCAAAATTTATTTTTTTTACTCTATGATATTATTATTATATTTTACTTATAAAATTTATTATAAGATAAATTTAATCAAAAATGTCAAAATCTTAAGGATGAATCAAAACCTTTAACCTTCATAGCTTGAGATACTAAAAATGTTCACAATTAGGAACATATGATAAAATCTTGATAATAATAAACTTCTAATAGTAACTTTTCCATATATGTTATTTAGGTTCCTGGCGCATTTGCATTTCATAGTATATGTTAATTAGGTTTCATATTTTTCAAATTTCGAAATAAATTTTAAAATTAAATTGTAGTTTGTCTTATAAAAATCAAATTTTGTACAAACATGAACAATTAATTGAATTTACTAATATAAATATAAAAATTAGGAGTCCTATTCAATTAATTTGCTAGTAATATTTTCTTAAAATTATACATTAAAAAATTATTTTATTTAACCTAATCAAAATAATATAAATACTTAATATTTTATGTGTGTCGTGTAATTTAGTTTAATTTATTTTCTACTATAATTAGCGATACATCTGAATAAGAATCGAAGCGTAAAATTTTAATTAATATTAATTAATATAATTTTAAAATTTGTTAAATATCATATTATACTTTGCAAGAAGTTCTAAGAATTTATTTAACTTGCTTTCCTTTTTAATAAATTGTCCACCCTCACAACAAATACATCCAAATCAATAATGAAAATCAATGTATCACCCAAAGTTAAACTGGTATGACATAAGGTTAGTTTAAAATTGGACAAATTAAAGAATTTAAAAAATGATTGAAGAAGATTATCCTTACTTATAAAAAATTAAGGTTTAATTAAAAATAGATTATTAAATAAATATTTATTAATTTATTTTGATTTATAAAAACTGATTAGATTAACAAAATTGAACGATAAATTAATAAAATGATTGATTTTTAACAAAGATTAGTAAACTAAATTGAATATAAAAATTGATCAATTCAAGATTTTTTAATGTAAAATTGATTAAATCAGTTAAAATGATAAAATATTTATTAAAAAAAACAGAAAGAGAATCCAAATTTTTGTGAAAGTATTGGAAGTCAGGCCCCTACTAATATACCTGCTCAATGGCATATATTGACTCGAACCAGCTAGAGAATATGTTATGGCCACTCGTTTTCCTTCTCTTTTTCACTCCCTTTCTCTCTTGTTAGGTAAAAGACCTAACTATCACTGTTCTGGCGAGTGGGAAGGTATGTTTAGTTGTTTTCATGAAGTTTCCTGATACTTTCATGTAAAATAATGAGCTACACAAACAAGGATCGTTGCTTGTAATTTGGTATATGGCAAACAGCTAGCTAACCAATGATCATAGGTCTAGATTACATACATATATTTATAAAGAGATAGAGGTTCAATAGGATACAGATTTATGATCTAGTTCCAATATATGCATGACCCACATGCATATCAAATAACATATTCGAGAATTCGAATAAGTTTAAGTGATAAGTTTGGTTAGATAAATTCGATTCAACCTAATCGGTTAAATAAATTAAATTTAAATAAAATAATATTATTTTAATTTGGAGAATACAAATTGAATTCCAAGTTAAAAAAATTCAACCCTAGTCAAAATGTCAAAGTCTACATACCCGTAAGATCTCTAGGTCAAAGATTTTCCTTTGAAACATCAAATTTCCTGGTCTAAACATCAACTCCCGACCAGTTTCTGTAATTGTCTGGTTACTATAAACAAATATTACCTGGTAAGTAAGAACAATATATATGTAGATAACACACCAGATACATTTATTGGAAACAATAACCACAAGATCTAAAGAGAGTTTTTATTAAAGCACAAGATCAAAAGAGATTTAGTTTATCAAAATTAATCAAATTTATTAGATTATCATTACAAGAATCGATTAAAAGAATAATTATTAGAAATTTTTAATTCATGTATCGAACTTGATTTATCTCTTTTGTTTTATTAGATAAGTTGTCTATATCTTCCAAGACAAACAGTTAGATGATTAATATTAAAAACTCGATATGGTTTATATTAAAAATTGTGAGATATCATATACAAAATTGCTTCCAAATTATTCAATGAGAGACCAAAATCCAGGAAATTAAGTGAAGAATTTCAAGGTTGGTGTTCTGTTCTCCATCTTTTCTGGTTTGAACGACCAATATTGATGCCTTGATTTAACAAAATTCCTCCAAACCTAAAAACATAATCCTTAAAAAGATATCTTCATCATTACCTAATCTTTACATGAACAACCAAGCTCTGTGTTATTTTGTGATTAGCTAGATTGCAGAATTTGACCCAACTTGATCCATCTCGGCCATTAGGTCACGAGATCCAACGCTCCGAAAACACCCACCCCCCATCAGAGTTTGGCACCATGAAGTAGACCCACAAGAATAAGCAAATCTGTGGGCGGGGCTTGGAATCATATATCATCTTGATGATGATGATCCATCCATGACCAACTAGACAGACGTATTAAAACATGTGGGAAAGTGAAGCCTCCGTTTTAGTTACAAGTTATATATATATATATAAGATTATTATTAAATAATGACTATATAATTGAAAAATATTAAGAATTGTAAGAATATAAAAACCTTCATGAACACAAAAAATTTGGTTCCCTCAAGATCCTGGGTGCTTTGCGTATCTTTGAACGATCCTACGTTCCTGTCATCAAACGACCTATCGTTTCTCGTTTGTTCTCATGCAAATTTCGACCCTTCACTATATAATGTATCTAAACCTTTCTTTGGCTCTCCATCTACCTTAGTCATAAGCTTTATAGCTCTACCACCACAATCATCATCTTCTTCTTCTTCTTGTAATCATCTAATCTTCTTAAGAGTAGACAGATACAGATAAAGTAACAAAAATGTCTCAGGGTGTTACAGTCCCAGCTTACTTCTTGGTCATTCTATTCGTAACACGTTTACTGACCACAGCAGGAAGATCCAAGCCATGGTCGAGTTCTCTAACTCCTAAGCTCCAAACGCTTGACTTCGCAGAGAAGCTTCGTGCCGACCCAGAAGCCATCGAATCAGCCTCTAGCGACTACGGTAATATTGTCCATCGAAAGCCAGCTGCTGTTTTTTATCCTTCCTCCACGGACGACATAGTCAGCTTGATCAAGTTCGCGTACGACAATTATTCTACTCCCTTTAGCATAGCCGCTCGTGGTCGTGGGCACTCGGTCCGAGGACAGGCCACCGCCCCTAATGGCGTCGTAGTGGACATGATGAGTCTCAGGAAAAGTAAGAAGGGGACTGGTATTAGAGTCACAAAGAGCCCATCTTTGGGTTCCTACGTTGACGTTGGAGGGGAGCAACTATGGATTGATGTCTTACATGCGACATTGGAACATGGCCTTGCACCGGTTTCTTGGACCGATTACTTGTACCTGAGCGTTGGAGGTACACTCTCTAATGCTGGAATCAGCGGGCAATCCTTTCGCTATGGGCCTCAGATCAGCAACGTTCATGAAATGGATATTATCACAGGTGTGCATCCACAGGTTTTGCTTTAGCAATTAATAGAGTCAATTCTTGTAGGAAAAGCCAATTCTGATTCGTGTTGGCTTTGAAACAGGAAAAGGAGAGCTTGTCACTTGCTCTGCGAAGAAGAATTCTGAGCTGTTTTATGCTGTTCTAGGTGGTTTAGGCCAGTTTGGCATCATTACCAGAGCAAGAATTCCTTTACAACCAGCACCAAAGAGGGTATTAACGAATCTCCTTGACTTGATGTCATGAAACATTTAATCAATTCAAGGTCATTCGCACCTCTGCAGGGTCTGATTCAACTGTTTTTGCTTTCAGGTCAAGTGGGTTCGAATGCTTTACAGTGATTTCTCTACTTTCACAACGGACCAAGAAAGACTGATTTCAGTGAATGGAAGGAGACAAAGTAATGCACTTGATTATGTGGAAGGTTCACTTCTCATAGACCAAGGTCCTCCAAATAATTGGAGATCCTCCTTCTTTCCGTCCTCTGATATCCCAAAGATAACGTCCCTAGTAAACCAACATGGCATTATCTACTGTCTGGAAGTTGTCAAGTACTATGACGATCACACTCAACAGACCGTAGAGAAGGTACGCGTTAATACTCGCCACCATCGTCATTCCTGTTATGAAACATGTTCAAAGAGTTGACCTTTCGTGTCATTCTCTTGCAGGAACTCCAAGAACTGCTCAAGGGTTTAAGTTTCAATGATGGATTTACGTTTCAGAGAGACGTTTCCTTCGTCCAATTCTTGAATAGAGTTCGAAGTGGAGAGCTAAAGCTTCACTCCCAGGGTCTGTGGGAAGTTCCTCATCCATGGCTAAACCTCTTCGTACCAAAATCTCGTATCTCAGATTTCAATTCAGGTGTCTTCAGGGACATTGTTCTAAAACGAAACATTACCACCGGACCTGTGCTTGTATATCCTATGAATCGAAACAAGTAAGCGAAGCTATACACTTTCTTTCCAGACAAACCTTTCTATGGTTCTGAGCTTGGATCATTTGATTCTATGAAAGTAACCCATTAACGTGAATGCTCCGAATTTCTGCAGATGGGATGAAAGAACTTCCGCTGTTATACCAGAAGAAGACGTTTTCTATACCGTGGGGTTTCTGCATTCAAGTGGTTTCGATGGCTGGCAAGCTTTTGATGATCAGAACAGAGAGCTCTTAGACTTCTGTGACAAAGCTGGTATTGAGATTAAGCAATACTTTCCCCATTACAAAACAAGAGAAGATTGGAGTAACCACTTTGGCTCCAAGTGGAGAACGTTTAAAGCGAGAAAAGCTCGGTTTGACCCGAAAAGGATGCTATCTCCAGGACAAATGATTTTTCAGTGACATTTTAAGAGGACAAGTTTTGCAGTTGTGTGATTATAGAAGCTAGTAGGTGAGGATTCTACGTTACTATATAGTTTCTTGAGGTTTACAAGTGCAAAGATTCATGAAGGCACCAAAATTATCAACCACCATTTACGAATACAATTGTATACTCCGAGATACCAGAAGTCGAAACAAGTGTAGCCCCTAGAGATAAAAATTGCAAAATTGAATTATGAATTTTTATTTTTCATATAATTATCAATTTCTTTCATAAAATATCTAAATAAAAATAAAAAATATATATTTGATGTGAAAATAAATATTTAAATACGTGTTAATTAAAATAAATTAAAATATATGAATATATTATAATATTAATCTATAAAATTGGATCTTCATATTTGAATTTATTTTTATTATAAACCCTTAAAAATATTTACTCCACCAATTAAACTACTCCTAGAGCTATTATTTACCTTGTTACTTCACATATTTTTAATTTTTGTAATAGAATTTATAAGCAAAAGAAGAAGAAAAAACTACCAATAATCTTTTATTAAGCTTTACATTTTGATAAAAGATATAAAGGGATTTAATTAATACAACGAGTAATTAATTAAATCTCAATATTTTTAAAATTTAAAGAGGGCGTATTTCTTGAAATTAAGAGTAATCATATTAAATTGAAACTAATGTAAATTTTCAATGAATGAAGTGGTTGTCACCATCTACATAACCAAAAGAACGTCATCACTGTTCAGCCTGAAAATGACTATGGGCCCCCTACAATGTAGAAATATGAAAATTTGGCAAGGCTTGGATTGTAGGCTCAGTCCAGAATCCAGTTCTCCATACTTTGGGCCTACTTGTTGGCCCAATATATCAGGAAGTCTAATTCAAAAACTATGCTGATAGGTTCGGATCAATAGAGCCATGGCTACGACTTCCTCGCTTCACGCTTCTAATTAGTCGTTCATCTTTCATTCTCTTCTTCAACTCCGCACTCACTCCCCAAATGCCTACTGTCCCTTCAGAGCACTCAAATTTAGGGCTTCTCATTATTGTTGTCCCATTGGTGCTATTCGGGTCTAGATTCTCTGTTCAATTTTATGACGTCTTATTATATCCAATGAATCTCAACCATTTATTTATGTGGGTTCCGCATTGGTCCCGTATAAATAAATGGCTGAAATTTATGGGACATAATAAGACACCATAAAATTAGACTGAGGATCCTGTCCCATGTTATTCATGCCACTTACACAAAAAAAAGACCAAGAGAAAGCCCAGGCAAAGCTTCTTACGATTAGTTCAAGGCAAATGGTCTCGTAAACTACTTCTATGAGGAAGAAATTGCCATCGCAAGAACAAAAGCACCCATTTCAACAGAAAGAAGATGAAAATGAAGACCAAGAGGAGTGTTGGGAAATCGGGTTGAAATTCGATTTCGACTATAGCAGAATAATTACAAATTTTTTTTCATAACTTTTGATTTCTCGAAAACTAAGATCTATTTAATTCTATAAAATAATTAACACAAATCATAATAAAGTGATAACTTAAGCGTACCTTATCCCAAAGCTTGATCTGTATCTTGTTATATCCTTCGAACTGTTCTCGAAACTGATCCGTCTCAACCATCATAGCTGCACAAGCGTTCGATCTCTAATAGTGTCCACAGAACAGGTTGAGAAAACTCTGTAACTCTTACAAAGAGAGTTAAACATAAAGTGTTAGCTCCATAGAGCTTAAACATATTTATAATAAGCTTTGGACATTTTAGTAATTTAATTGGAATTAAATTCTAATTTCAATTAAACTTTAATTAGAATTACAAATAATGCTAATTAAGTACCAATTATGCTCATGTAAGATTCAATATCTCATATTAATCCTTATTTATTAAATATCTCATATTCAATTATAAAGTTTCTCAAACTTTGCAATCAAGTCCAACTTGATTAAATTAATTTTGCTCTCTTCAGCCCATTCTATATCTGAGACCCATTAGATTCTCAAATATGTTAGCAATGATTATAAAATCTAATTTCAATTCATAATTAAAATTAGATAAATTAAAAATCCTTTTAATTTATCTTTAATTCTCCAATTAAACAATTTATAATCA
>JANSVA010000008.1:2707128-2723621 GCA_025504915.1 Erythroxylum reticulatum | reverse complement strand
AATTCTCTAAACAAATAAAATTATAAATTTAATTTATCTCAATCAAATTAAAATAAATAAATTTAATTAAGAAACAAATTTCTTATTTATTTAAGAAAATATTTTTCTTAATTTTAAGAAGTATAATTAATTAATTTCAATCCAATTGACAATAATTAATTCTAATTTTATAAACAACTTTTCTATTTAATTAATTTCAATCTAATTGAAACTAATTAATTCTAATTTTAGAAACATTAAGAATCAATATAATTAGTAATCTTAATCAAATTAAGAAAAATAATTATCTTTGAAATTGATTTATAAATTTTAAAACAATTTTAAAATTATGTTTGAAATTTAATTTAATTAAGAATTCATTATTACTAATTTAACTAATTCCTTTTTTAGTTTAACTCATACTTAAACTAGTGACCACTCAAACAAACCCATTCCTAAATCTATCGTCATTCAGCCGTCTTCTTCAACTTAATCTCAAACCTTGATGCTGCCGCTGTCTGTCTATCTATCCATAGTTGTCGCTGCCACCATGTGTCTTCTCCACCAACGTCCCACGCCATCGGTCTGCTGTCTCCTTCTTATTTATTTGATGAATTTTGTGAACAGTAACTTGGGGAAGCGTTTCCGCAGCCACAGATGCCACATACCTATAACCGCAACCTCTGGGCATTGAGACTCAGCGAATTTTTATGGTGGCATGTCAGTGAGTGATGGATGCGTGTACGTTGGTAATGGATACAAGGAGAGCTTTGGATTTGTGAACCCAAATCAAGAAATGCAGAAAGCCAATCTTTCACGGAAGCAAATAACGCATAGGAGGTAGTTTTGTTGATCTTATCGCAGACTCCAATACCCCAAAAAACGAACAACAAATTGCATGCCAGAATTCCAGATTCTTAATCAATTGGTTATAGGATTTATACAGTTTTATTCTGAAACACTTTTCATATATCAGTTGAAAACCTTTTGCAATTCAATTCCAAATTTTGGTCAATAATAATAACACAATTTAATCAAATTATAGAATTAAAATCCACTTTGATACTACTATTAAAAAACCGAGTTGAGATTTGATCTAGACAGCAACCGAATAATCACGAAATATTTTTGTGACTTTTGATTTCACGAAAATCAAGATCTATTTAATTCTATAAAATGATTAACACAAATCATAATAAATCATATTTTAATTTGTATCTTATTCCGAAGCTTGATCTTTGTCTTGTCGTATCCTTCGAACTGCTCCCAAAATTGATCCATCTCAACTACCGTAGTCATACAAATGTCCGACCTCTAATAGTATCTACAGAATGAGTTGAGAGAACTTTATAACTCTTATAGAGAGGGTTAAGCAAAAAATGTTAGCTCCATAGAGCTTAAGCCTATTTATAATAAACATTGGACGTTTTAGTAATTTAATTAAAATTAAATTATAATTTCAATTAAATTTTAATTAGAATTATAAATAATTCTAATTAAATACCAATTATGCCCATATAAAATTCAATATCTCATATTAATCCTTATTTATTAAATATCTCATATTTAATCATAAAGTTTCTCAAACTTTACAATCAAGTCTAACTTGATTAAATTAACTTTACTATTTTCAACCCATTCTATATGTGAAGCCCATTAGGTTCCCAAATATGTTGGCAATGATTATAAAATCTAATTTTAATTCATAATTAAAATTATATAAATCAAAACTCCTTTTAATTTTTTTTAATTCTCCAATTAAATAATTTATAATCATAGATCAAGATTGACGTCTAGCAATACATCATGATCACTCAAATATTTAGGAATGTCAAAGTGGTTTTGATTAATCTTTCCATGCATAATTTTTCCGTATAATTCAATAATTTCATCATACAATGTTTTGATTAGACATAAAGCATAGAATTAATGTCTACTCTATTTTGAGTCTAATCATATTAGTTTTCTGCCATTAGCTATCGATTCAATTAATAACATTTGTAAACTATTTACAAAGCATCGTTTCACCTTGACCAAGGATTTCTTGAATCAATACTAATAGAGAATAACAAAACATTCTCCCTAATTATTTTAGGATGATGAATCCTATCTTGATCATTCAGTTATCTCTATATAGTTCATGCTACATCCAATGACTACCGATTAAACGACCTATGATTAAATAGATCATAAGTAGTATCAAAACATAGCAATTCTTGTGCAAGACAACTTTGATAATCTCAAGTTAGGATCACTTATACAATCATCACAATAAGAATTCTATATACATACAAGTAATGTTCCAAATGGATTTCTCATATCGGGTCTGTTCAATAAACTTGTTCTCTAGCAAGCTCCCACATGTTTGTTTAAATATCTCTATACTTTAGCCTATGAGATCGACCACTTCCTTCATAAGGAAAAACAAAAAATGTGCTAGTCTTTTTATATTCTATTGATGTCCAATCTTAATAGAACAATAACTAGGAACATTTAGGAATAATACATAAATGCAATATGAATCTCATAATTATAACCTCATTATAATTTCATTTGCAATGTACAATTATTCCATAGACTTTATCATATACATCTAAACATGTACACGATAAACAATGCCTTTAAATAATTTGTCACTAAATTACAACCAAAGAGATTGGCTGTAAGGCATAAACCAACAATAAGGAGGAGGACGATGAAGAGTGTTTAGAAAAGAAGCCAAATTATGAGCTAGACTCGAGCCACTCAGTGACAACTTCATTTAATCAGTCAACTGCAGCTCCTTGGATTTATAGGACAAAATCTAGAAAGCACAATTTAGTTTATTGCCCTAAAAAGCACCAATTACTAGAGCAACAACAAGAAGAAGAACAACATATAGAAAAGAGGCCAAATTCTAAGGTGGACTCGAGTCAATCAGTGACAACTTCATTGAGTCAGTCAACTTCAATTCTTTGGACTCATGGGACAAAAACCAGAAAGACCCATTGGTTATATCAACCTAAAAATGGAGAAAGTGTTGGCAAAAAAGGGGAAGAGAAGAATAATGAACACCAATTGATTGACATAAATTACTAATTTTTACTGCTACTATCAAACGTTAGTGCACGATGACTTTAAATAATGCACACATAACAATTAATAGAGAATCCTAGAAAATAAGATCACAAACCCATGACCAAATTTAATGTCTAATATCACTAACCCACTAACTTAGTGACTAACAAATGACAGCATCCTAATACTCACTTTTGTAAAGGTCATTAGAAAGCTCAAAGGTTTGGACATCTAAAAGTTCATTTGAAAATAGGGAAAGTAATCAAGTATTTTCCATGTTTTCTCCGACTATTTACTTTCACTTATAATCATGGATGCTTAATTAAGGCTTGTATTATGTTTTCCACGCGGTATCAGAACAGTTAAATGATTGTGTTAAGTTAAATGGAGATTTTCAAATTTCTCCATAACTAAATTGTAGAAATCAATCCATTTTTGCTTGGTATAAATTGTGTATTGTAGCTTAAATTGATGTTGAATGAGCTTTGCATTGAAAAAAGATTTGAAAAACTAGACTTTGAGAGCAAATAAAAGTCACCAAAATTGCCTTTTTTGACTACTAGAGAGAAAAGCAACAAGAGAATTGCGGCCTGCCTCATAGGAGGGCCAGATAGCAGGCATTTCTCGAAGGTGGTGGACTCATTCACCAGACAGATGATGCATGTGGGCCTTGACACTTGTTAAATGCACCTAATGTAGTAGGCGTGTCTACGCGGAAAGTATGTGAGTCACACGTGATCTGAAGTGGGAGCGCATCTGTGAGCGTATGTTGCGTACAACAAACACCTTAATGCATCCAAAGAAGCATCGCACGGGCCTTCTAACCCTGCGCATTATTGATATCAGCTATTAATATTAGCACGCTACAAGAAAAAAAACTCAAAATTCACAAAATTCACAAAATGGTTCGTCAAATTGTTCTGGGCCAGTTTTGGAGTCTTGTGAATTTATAAAGTGAGTTTTTTTAATTTTTTCTGGATTTATTACATTTGTAATAAATAAGGTTTAACTTAAAAAAATCGATTAAGGTTATTAAAGTCATTATTGGGTGAAATTTCATGCTCTTGACTTGAAATAAAAGAGGTACATGTGGTTCCAGCATCTCGTATGGTAAATTTATTGTTTGGTATCGCATAATTGTCACTTTGATTGAGATTTTCCTTGTGATAAATTCTTGAATAAAGTTAATTGATAATGTTTTCAGCACTGATATGTGATAATGTGTGTGTGCATAAGGATGATGCATTTATTGATAGTACATTGTTAGATATTATATACCCATACAAAATGTGAGGATAACATACCGGTGTATCCCTTGTGCTTATGGATCCATTTGGGTACTAATAAGAATATAGTCACCACACCTTTTAATTTAGTATTTGAATTATTTTACTTACATGTTTGGGGATGTCTCTGCTATTGTATTTGATTATTATGCCTACAACTGTTGGCCTTATGTAAGATTTTGAGATATGCACAAAGGCATAAGATGGAAGAAAGTCGTTGCTTGAGTGATCTATTCTTCAACAAGTGGTAGAATCATGAAAGTTAATGATTTGTACTCTGATCGCTTTTATGTAAAGGTCTTATTTGAATGTATTATGTATTCAACCCATAAATTTTTCATAATATGTGTGTGGGAGAGTCATGGGTCTATGCATCATATACATGGCATGGCAACGGAAGTGTTGGAATCAAAATTCCAACCCACGACATCCTTAGAAAATCTAGAATCCATGTGCATGTATAAATAGATTATAAGAACATGAAATTATAGCATATGTACCTTGCAAATACTTCTCCTTTCTTGAATCTTCTCCTTGTTTATGTTAAAGCAAACACTAATCACCTTCCTTGGCCTCTAGAGAGAATGCAAAGATGAAGAAAAATCAGTGTGTAAGGGTGGTTAGAGTACCAAACAAGATGAGTTCAACTGGATGCTCAAGTGAGAGTTAAATCAAGACCAACTTACATGCAATTAATCTCATGCAACAATTGCTTAAAATTGCATGAACAAATCTCAAGATCACTCCTCTCAACTTGAATTAACTCTTAATTCAACAAATCATAAAGGGTTTTATGATGCCAATTTATTGGAATGTAAGAATACATCCTTCTCCCTTTTTAAATACTTTAGGATATTCTTGATAGCCACCCAATGACACTCACCAGGATCTAATTAATATCTGCTCGTAACACTTAGAGCATACAATATATCGGGTCTTGTACATAATATAACATACATGATTGATCATATTATCGAAGCATACAGGATCAAACTTATGCGAGTCCTCTCATCTTGAGCCTTGGAACACACAGATTTCGAGAGTTTTATCCCATGAGTTATAGGAAGAAACCCTCTCTTGGACTACTCCATGCTAAGTCTCTTTAGCACTTTATCTATATATGTAGGCTGTGAACGACCTAGCAGCTTTCTTGATATATCTCTATAGATCGTTATTCCCAATATATAAGTTGCTTCTCCAAGGTCTTTCATAGAGAAATTCCACAACAATCAACTTTTAACATATTGCAAACTTGAGACATCATTTTCTATTAGTAATATATCATCCTTATATAATACAAGGAATATGAGAGCACTCCCACTAACCTTCTTGTACACATAATGTTTATCCGGATTTTGTGAGAGACCAAACTCTTTGGTCGTCCCATCAAATCGGATGTTCCAACTCTTAGATGCTTGCTTCAATCCATAAATAGATTTATGAAGCTTGCATACCTTTGTACCATATTTGGATATGAAGCCCTCAGGTTGTATCGTATATATATCCTCAGTTAGGTTTCCATTTAGGAAAGTTGTCTTCACATCCATTTGTCATATCTCATAATCATAATGAGCAACAATGGCTAGGAGTATTCTAACAAATTTAAGCATGGCTATGGGGCTAAAAGTCTCGTCATAGTCAATACCTTGACTTTGACGATAACCTTTAGTAACTAGTCTCACTTTACAAGTAATCATATTACCATCTATATCGATTTTCTTCTTGAAAGTCCACTTGCACCCTATGGGTTTTAGCCCTTCGGGTGGGTCAATCAAAGTCCAAACTTGGTTTTCAAACATGAAATCATTTCGGACTTCATGGCTTGAAGCTATTTTTCAAATTTTGTACTTTTCTGAGTCTCTTCATATGTTGTAGGCTCATCGTCTTCTATGAGCAATACGTCATTATATTTACTTACGATAAATTTATATATCTCTGGAATATTACGTATCTTACTTGACATTCGAACATTTTATGTGTCAAAAGGTTTAACTGTTGTCTCATCTCCATGAACAACAATCTCGGGTTCAAGCAGTTGATCTGCGTTTGTTTGAGCAACAAGTTCAACTTTGCTCCCACTGTCTTCTCTTAGAAGAAACTCTTTCTCTAAAAAGATAGCATACTTTGAGATGTAATTGTTTAATCCTATAAAGGAATTCTCTAATGCGGTTTAGCATTCAATGAGAGAAAACAAATTTCTCTAATGCAGTTTAACATAAAGTTCAAAGAAATTAAAACCTACAAATGCAAAAATGATACATTTCAGATCACACAGGTATCATCATAGTTTGTTACACTTCATTTTCTCATTCATGTTAGCGAGGCATTAGATATGCGTGATTGTATTGAATCTGTGTTGCATATGACATATGTATTTGATATTTTTCGATATTAAAAGCCTTACGGGACAGAATGATGGGCTTTCATTATCTTTGGATCAAGTGGTTTTTGAACTTGATCGACCTATGCATTGATTTGGCTTAACCATTTTTACTAGTTTTCTCGTTGCTACAACTATTGTAGTTAATTTTTGTTCAAGGGGGAGAATGTTAGTAATTTTCTGAAGTTACACAATAATTAATTACTATTTTAGTGTTCTTACAGTTAAGCAAATTGAATTTAATTTGGTTAAAGATGATAAAGAAGCTCAATAAAAAATCTGATTTAATGTACTAAAGTCTAGTGAAGAAAATTGATACTAATCAGTGTGGGTCAGAGAGTCTATAATGGAAAGGCCTAGTATGATTACTATATATAGTTGTTATGGTCTCCTGTTGTCTGCTTAAGTAACTTCATGCATAGTCAAATTCTTTGACCTACATACGATGAAGCAACTTTCTTAAAGGTCGTATAGAAAGTTTAAAGAATTTAGTGTCAAAAAGCTCGTTCGAAAACATAGAAAGCAAATCGTGTATTTTTCACATTTTTTTCTATTTATTCACTTTCACGTTTGATCGTGAGCGTGTAATTAAGGCTGGTATTATGTTTTACACACACAAATTCCAACATCAAAGTTATGGAGAAGATTGCAACTTTAGGTCATACTTCTTTGAGTTAGCTAGAGACTAGAAAATACCTGTCATCAAGGATTTAAACGAGGCGGTCTCTATAAAGGAAGAAAGAAACAAATGACCATTTTTTCATTTATTAATTCCTAAATAATTCCTCGTGTGTATGGAAATTATGTTCTTTTTTTCTTCGATATCTTTAAATTTATAAAAAGGTCCAAAATTAATAAGAAAGGATGTATAGATATGCTATCCAAATTAATCAAATTTATTATATTTCGTTTACATCAATCAATTAAAAGAAAATTTGTTAGAATTTTTATTTTATGAATCAAATTTTATTTATTCCTTTTTATTTTATTAGAAAATTTGCCATTCTTCCAATACAAATAATTAGATGATTAATATTAAAAACTCGATACAGCTTATATTAAAATTTGTGAGATATCATATACAAAATTGCTTCCAAATTATTCAATGAGAGACAACATAATATTATGTTTCGTATTTGACTTTACCTAAACAGACTAAAATCCAGGAAAGTGAAGAATTTCGAGGTTGGTGTTCCTTCATTTCTGGTTTGAATGATCAAACCAGAAATGCCTTGATTCATCAAAATTCCTCAAAATCCTTAGAAAGATATCTTCCTCATTACCTAATCTTTATATAAACATCCCAGCTTTATATTATTTTGTGGTTAGATTGCAAAAATGGGCCCAACTTGCTCCATCTTGGCCATTAGATTACGAGATCCAACGCTCCAAAAACACCCAACCCCGGTCAAGTTTGGCACTACGAAATAGACTCAACGAAGAATAAGCAAATCTGTGGGTGGGGCTTTGAATCATGTATCATCTTGATGATGATGATCCATCCATGATCGTTGACAAACGTATTAAAACATGTGCAAACTGGAAACTGAAGTCTTCCGTTTCAGTTACAAGTTATATCCAATATATACATATATAATTAAATAATGACTATATAATTAAAAAATATTAAGAATTGTAAGAATAAAATAAAACCTTCATGAATAAAAAGACTTTGGTTCCCTCAAGATCTTGTGTCCTTTTCGTATCTTTGAACGATCCTACGTTCCGGTAATCAAAACGACCTATCGTTTCTCGTTCGTTCTCATGCAAATTTCGACCCTTCCACTATATAATATATCCAAACCTTTCTTTGGCTCTCCATCTGCCTTAACCATAAGCTCTATAGCACTACCACCACCATCATCTTCTTCTTCTTCTTGTAATCATCTAATCTTCTTGAGGGCAGAGAGATATAAAGTAACACAAATGTCTCAGGGTGTTACAGTCCCAGCTTATTTCTTGGTCATTCTATTCGTGACTCGTTTACTGACCACAGCGGGAGGATCCAAGCCATGGTCGAGTTCTCTACCTTCTAAACTCCAATCACTTGACTTCGCAGAGAAGCTTCGTGCCGACCCAGAAGCCATTGTATCAGCCTCTAGCGACTACGGTAATATTGTCCATCAAATGCCAGCTGCTGTTCTTTATCCTTCCTCCACGGACGACATAGTCAGCTTGATCAAGTTCGCGTACGACAATTACTCTAGTCCCTTAAGCATAGCTGCTCGTGGCCGTGGACACTCGGTCCGAGGACAGGCCACGGCGCCTAATGGCGTCGCAGTGGACATGATGAGTCTCAGGAAAAGTAAGAAGGGGACTGGTATCAGAGTCTCAAAGAACCCGTCTTTGGGTTCTTACGCTGACGTTGGAGGGGAGCAACTATGGATCGATGTCTTACATGCTACGTTGGAACATGGACTTGCACCGGTTTCTTGGACCGATTACTTGTACCTGAGCATTGGAGGTACACTCTCTAATGCTGGAATCAGCGGACAATCCTTTCGCTACGGGCCTCAGATCAGCAACGTTTATGAAATGGATGTTATCACAGGTATGCATCCACAGGTTTTGCTTTAGCATTTAGTAGAGTCACTTCTTGTAGGAAAAGCCAGTTCTGATTCGTGTTTGCTTTGAAACAGGAAAAGGAGAGCTTGTCACTTGCTCTGCGAAGAAGAATTCTGAGCTGTTTTATGCTGTTCTAGGTGGTTTAGGCCAGTTTGGCATCATTACCAGAGCAAGAATTTCTTTACAACCAGCACCAAAGAGGGTATTAACCAATCTTCTTGACTTGATGTCTGAAACATTTGATCAATTCAAGGTCATTCTCACCTCTGCAGGGTCTGATTCAACTGTTTTTGTTTTCAGGTCAACTGGATTCGAATGCTTTATAGTGATTTCTCTACTTTCACAACAGACCAAGAAAGACTGATTTCAGTGAACGGAAGGAGAGAAAGTAATGCACTTGATTACGTGGAAGGTTCACTTCTCATAGACCAAGGTCCAACAAATAATTGGAGATCCTCCTTTCCGTCCTCTGATATCCCAAAGATAATGTCCCTAGTAAACCAACACGGCACTATCTACTGTCTGGAAGTTGTCAAGTACTATGATGATCACACTCAACATACCGTAGACAAGGTATGTCGTTAATACCCGACATCATCGTCATTCCTGTTATGAAAATTGTTCAAAGAGTTAACCTTTCGTATCATTCTCTTGTAGGAGCTCCAAGAACTGCTCAAGGGGTTAAGTTTCAATGCTGGCTTTACGTTTCAGAGAGACGTTTCCTTCGTCCAATTCTTGGACAGAGTTCGAAGTGAAGAGCTAAAGCTTCACTCCCAGGGTCTGTGGGAAGTTCGTCACCCATGGCTAAACCTCTTCTTACCAAAATCTCGTATCTCAGATTTCAATTCAGGTGTCTTCAGGGACATTGTTCTAAAACGAAACATTACCACGGGGCTTGTCCTTGTATATCCTATGAATCGAAACAAGTAAGTGAAGCTATAGTCTTTCTTGTCAGATAAACCTTTCTATGATTCTGAACTTGGATCATTTGATTCTATGAAAGTAACCCATTAACGTTAATGCTCCGAATTTCTGCAGATGGGATGAAAGGACTTCCGCTGTAATTCCGGAAGAAGACGTTTTCTATACCGTGGGGTTTCTGCATTCAAGCGGTTTCGATGGCTGGCAAGCTTTTGATGATCAAAATAGAGAGGTCTTAGACTTCTGTGACAAAGCTGGTATTGAGATTAAGCAATACTTTCCCCATTACAAAACAAGAGAAGATTGGGGTAACCATTTTGGCTCCAAATGGAGCATGTTTCAAGCTAGAAAAGCTCGGTTTGACCCGAAAAGGATGCTATCTCCAGGACAAATGATTTTTCAGTGACATTTAAAGATGACAAGTTTGTAGATGTATGATCATAGAAGCTAGTAGATGAGGATTCTATACATTTTCTTATAAGTTTACAAGTGCAAAATGGCCTACCACCATTTACGAGTACAATTTTGTACTCCGACATACTTAGAAGTTGAAACAAGTGTAGCCCCTGGAGACAAAATTTCCAAAATTGAATTATGAATTTTTGTTTTTTCATATAATTATAAATTTCTTTCATAAAATATCTAAATAAAAATAAACAATATATGATGAAAACATAAATATTGAAATACGTGTTAATCATAAAAATGAATATTTTTTTTACAATCACTTCATGAAAAATAATAGAATTTACAAGCAAGGGAAGAAAGAAACTGCCAATATTGTTTTACTAAGGTTTACCTTTTGATAAAATTAATAAAAGGATTGAATTAAATAAATTTTTAATACAACGAGTAATTAATTAAATTTCAATAAGGCTTTTTTATTTTCTGTTAAATTAAGAGTAATCGTAATTAAATTGAAACTAATTTAATTTTTCAGTGAATCAAGTGATTGTCCCCATCTACATAACTAAAAGAACATCATCGCCATTCATGAAAATGACTATGGGCCCTCTCCAACAAGGCTTGGATTGTAGGCTCCGCCTATAGTCCAGTTCTCCCTATTTGGGCCTAATGTTGGCCTAATATCTCACGAAGTCTAGTTCAAAAACTGATGCTGATAGGATCGGATCAGCAGAGCCATGGCTATGGCTTCCTCTCTTCACGCTTCTAATAATTCATTCGTCTTTCATTCTCTTATTCAACTCCACGCTCACTCCCCAAATGCCTGTTGTACCTTCGCAACACTCAAATTCAGGGCTTCTTGTTATTGCTGTTCCAACGGTGCTATTCATGCTACTTACACAACGAAGACTAAGAGAAAGCCCAGGCCAAGCTTCTTACAATTAGTTCAAGGCAAATGGTCTCGTAAACTCACTTCCACGAGGAAGAAATTGCCATGGCAAGAACAAAAGCAACAATTTCAACGGATTGAAGAAGAAGAGGAGGAGAAGGAGGAGGAGGAGGACAAAGAGTGTTTAGAAAAGAAGCCAAATTCTGAGTTGGACCCGAGCCACTCAGTGACAACTTCATTTAATCAGTCAACTTCAGCTCCCTGGATTCATGGGGCAAAACCCAGAAAGATCAATTCGGTTTGTCGGCCTGAAAAGCACCAATTACTAGAGCAAGAAGAAGAAGAAGAATATATAGAAACGAGGCCAAATTCTGAGCTGAACTCGAGTCAATCAGTGACAACTTCATTAAGTCAGTCAACTTCAGCTCCTTGGACTCCTGGGACAAAAACCAAAAAGACCCATTCGTTATATTGGCCTGAAAATGGAGAAAGAGTCGGTAGGTTTTCTGAGGTTAACGAAGGCAACGTACGAAATGTATCTGCCGTTGAGAAAACAGGAGCACTGAAGGTCGTGAATTCCAATCCCAAAGTTGCGGAAAAGATTGCAACTTTAGATGATAACTCTATTGAGTTAACTAGAGATGAGAAAATACCTGTCGTCAAGGATTTAAGTGAAGCAGTCTCTACAAAGGAAGAAAGGCAATGTGAGGATAAGCGGTTGTTTAGGAATGTTGAGGTTATTGGTTATGGTGGACAAGTGGAGACACGTGTTGTCAAGGATTTAAACGAAGCAGTCTCTGCAAAAGAAGAAGAGCAATATGAGGATAAGGGATTGTTTAGAACTATTGACTTTATTGGTGATGGTAGTGACAGTAATGGCAAAATTGAGTTGCCATGGGAGAGGGGGAGTGGAGTGGCGTCTGTAGAAGAGGATGGGAGGAGGAAGACAAGTAAAACAGAGTTGGCTGAGAAAACGCTGC
Source organism: Erythroxylum reticulatum (assembly GCA_025504915.1). Taxonomy (NCBI): domain Eukaryota; kingdom Viridiplantae; phylum Streptophyta; class Magnoliopsida; order Malpighiales; family Erythroxylaceae; genus Erythroxylum; species Erythroxylum reticulatum. The sequence goes on along the minus strand of JANSVA010000008.1, from coordinate 2,711,159 downwards.
CTGAGCATGAGTTGAAGAGACTAAGGAATGTGGCCTTGAGGATGCTTGAGAGATTTAAGGTTGGGGCTGCTGGCATTACACAGGACTTGGTGGATGCTATTCATGAGAAGTGGAAGCTGGATGAAGTTGTAAAGTTGAAGTTTGAAGAGCCCTTTTCGTGTAACATGAAGAGGACACATGAAATTTTGGAGGTGAGTGGTTACAGTTTGTTTCTTTCTTATTGGCCATTTATGCGAGAGGAACCATTTCGATTAAATTTCAGAGCTCTGATGACTTTGGTTGATTTATTCCACTTAAGTGAGTGATTGTATTTTAAATTTTATTAGTGCTTAAAGTAGGGATTGTCTTAAAAGTGATGGTAAAGCTTTTATGGTGTTACATATTCTTTATGATTTATGGTCCAAGTATTTTATGTGATTCTTGTTCTACTTGCATCTGAACTTGATTTTATTTTCTGCTATATCAGAGGAGAACTGGAGGTTTGGTGATATGGAGATCAGGCAGTTCCATTGTCTTGTACAGGGGAATGACATACAATTTTCAATGTGTACAATCATATACCAAACAAAGTGAGGATAATGTTGATGTTTCGCTACATACAGAGAGAATAGTGCGTGATTCTACACGTGATGCGGGGATAAAGCTCCTTGTTAACGATAAGTATTTGAAGAATCTATCTGAAGAGGAACTCATGGACTATAGTGAACTGAACAATTTGTTAGATGGGTTGGGTCCAAGGTTTAAAGACTGGTGTGGTCCAGAGCCATTGCCTGTGGATGCAGACTTACTTCCTCCTATAGTTCCTGGGTATCAACCTCCATTCAGGATTCTTCCTTATGGGGTAAGACAGAGTTTGAAAAACAAAGAGATGACATTGTTTCGAAGGCTTGCGAGAAGAATGCCTCCACATTTTGCCTTGGGTATGGCAGAACTAATATGCTGCAGTTTTATACATTCAATCGAATGATTTTAATTCCAAATATTACTGTAGGAAGAAGCAGAGATCTGCAAGGTCTTGCAAATTCTATGGTGAAGCTATGGGAAACAAATGCCATTGCAAAGATTGCTATCAAACGTGGTGTACAGAATACACGTAACGAGAGGATGGCAGAAGAACTCAAGGTGAGGCATTGCCAAGACTACGGTGATGATTTTACTTGAACACTCACACGCAAACATATGACCGTGGTTGTGCAATTAAACACATTTTCCCACTTCACATACAAAATCAGTCATTCGGTCCTTTGTCTTCTTCATTAAATGTTAATAGGCAGAGGAAAATTGTCGAGTTCCCTCAATAAGATGCTAGTTTTAAAGTAAGTGATTAGCACATTCAATTGTTGTGGGAGTTGCATTGACTTTGGAGATTTTTGGATGAAAATGAAATATGTCAGGCTGTCTATTTGTGATCTAGATTGGCATCTGTTTTCCAGCAACTACTATTTTAACGGATGATGAGTGGTGTCTGAATTTTGTCTGTACAAGTGCATAAGGACATTCTTATCTTCCTTCCTTGACAGGGTAATGTTCTTGTCAGGATCCTATTTGCATCAATTATTCAGCACTCTGATTTTGTTTTCATTTAAATTCTTATCAAAGATAGGCTGCTAAATTTGATATTTTAATTGAAGTTTGAGATTCTGGAAATCTACTATGTTCTACCTGCCTGATCTTGACTGCTTCCTATTACATACCCATCATTGACAGTATCTTCCTTCTGTTTTCTCTTCTTTTTCTTACAATAACTGTTGCATTCCTGTCGTGCAGATACTGACTGGGGGAACACTTCTTTCTAGAAACAAGGAGTATATTGTATTTTATAGGGGAAATGACTTCTTGCCACCTGCTGTGCGGGAAAAACTGAGAGAGAGGCGGCAAGTTAGTTACCTCAAACATGATGAGGAGGAGGAAGCCCGGCATGTGGCATCAACTTTTATTGATTCTACATCTAATACTACTGTGGGCTCATTGGTTGCTGGCACCCTTGCTGAAACTATAGCAGCAAACTCTAGGTGGGGGAATCAACCAAGATGTGAAGATGTGGAGGAGATGATGAGAGAATCAGCTTCAGCCAGGCGAGCCTCATTAATCAAGCGTCTTGAGAATAAACTAGCTATTGTAAGTAAAAGTTAGCTGAACTAAAGAGATTCTATGATATTGCAAACCTTCTCGAGCACTGTTTTGATAATAGAATATATAGGCGAAAGGGAAAGTCACAATTGCTGAGAAGTCGCTAGCAAAACTACAGCAATCTCTGCAACCAACTGAACTGCCAACTGATCTAGAGACCTTAACTGATGAGGAGAGGTTCCTGTTTCGCAAGATTGGTCTTAGTATGAAACCATACCTTCTCCTAGGTAAGTATGTATGGCCACCTTGATTCCAGACTTGTTGATTTTAAAAGGAAGTGTTGGTTATGCTTATGTTTTCTGTTGCAGGCCGGCGAGGACTCTATGGTGGTACCATAGAAAATATGCATTTACACTGGAAGTATCGTGAATTGGTGAAGATAATTGTTAAACGGAAAAGTTCTGCACAAGTAAAGCACATTGCTATTTCATTGGAGTCTGAGAGTGGTGGAGTTTTAGTATCAGTAGATAGAACTATGAAAGGTCATGCTATTATTGTCTATCGTGGAAAGAATTACATGCGGCCTTCTGAAATGAGGCCGAAAAATTTACCAACGAAAAGGCAGGCTTTGGCCAGGTCAATTGAACTTCAGAGACGAGAGGTAACATTAAGATTGAGGTTTAAGCGCCTTTTATGTGAATTAAGATGCGTCATCTTTCTTTTCACCTGATTTTTTTATTACAGGCATTGAAGCACCACATCGTAGATTTACAGGAGAAAATTGAATTGCTCAAGTCTGAACAGGTACGACATTGCTTTTTGTCTTCCATTATGACTGAAAATTGCATAAGCTGTGCTGTTTGTTTACTTAATTTTTATTTCAGGAAGAGACGATTTATTTAGATAAATACTCTATGTTGGATGATTCTTCTCTTTCTGATGGTGATGATGAAGAGGTAAATGAAAATGAACTCTTGCAATCCTTCAAGCATGAACCATGTAGATTGTTGCATCTGAGCATGACAACATATTGCATTAATCTTTTTGTTTGGACAATAATTTCAACTCAACGCTACCTTTAAATCGTTAATCTATTTGCATTTTGAAACTTTATGCGGATGATTGTGTCCTAGTAATCTAACAAGCGTACACAGTGCTTCACACGGATCATTTTTCTAGCGATTGGGGTCAATTCTGGTATTACATGCAAAACAATGATCCTCCACTTGAGCCTTTGCTCTGTATGCAATTGGACTTACCTTCTCCATTCTTAAGTAACATTGTGTGAGTTGCATCAGAGACATAGCATTTATGGTAGATGAATTAACAAATTGTAACATTGTGTGAGTTGCATCAGAGACCTAGCATTTATGGTAGATGAATTAACAAATTGCTATACTCCAACACAGCAGCACGAAGCAGAGGGAACATACCTTGAAGAACACGACAGCTGAATTAAGACGCTGATGACCAAGAATAGAATTCAATTCAACTGACAGCATGAAGAAGGCGATACGAGCATGTCGCATGGCAGCATTATGTTCATCAGGCTCACGGGGTGGTATCTATATCAATGAGGATAATCGTAAGCACAGGGTGGTGTCACTGCCTGCAATTGTACAGTGTAAGCACAAATGTCTAACGAACAAATACATTATCCGATTCCGATCCGATTCGGAGGCCCGACAGGTTTTCACTGTCCACTTTTAGCTTTGATGAACGGATTGAATTGAAGCAGAGGGTAGAATTGGAGTCGTTGAAAGTTATCATAAGTTGCATATGTTAGTCAAGTTAATTTTCCTTCTGAAAATATGCAGAGTTGGGACTACGGAGTCTCAGACCATTACAGAGCCAACCAACTTTTATTACAATGGTTTAGGAGTCTGCTAACGTTGCTCATACCTCAAACACCATTTTCTTTATATAGTGAACAGGCACTACGGATGAAAGATCAAACTTTT
>JANSVA010000008.1:2695928-2706206 GCA_025504915.1 Erythroxylum reticulatum | reverse complement strand
TTTTAAAACAAGACCGTTGAAGAAGAAAAATCAGAAACAAAAGTCAAACTGAATTATTTTTCTGCAAATAAAAAAAAAGAAATATTAAAAATTTTGTCATTGTATACTTTTCACTTTGCAGTTTGGGAAACCATTTAATGCGGATTTGAAAAAAAAATCTGAGAAATTAAATAATAAAAATAGAAGTTTAGAAAATGTCACCAAATTTCTTTGAAAATGTTGACATTTCACATTTAGTTTTTGATTTTTTTAATAGCAAAATTGATGTATAACCTCTTTTTTTAGTAACAAAATAGGCATAAAAAAATCAACCTATTCTAATTTCATTAAATCGATACGAGAGAATGGAAAAACTCAAATTTAAGATCGAGACGTTTGTTGGTGAAATTATATTATATTCTTTGATCAAATAGATACATAATGAGTTCGAGTTTGAATTGTTAAATTTTAATATAATGATGCTTAAATTATAAATAAACAGAAATATATTTTATATAATAATAATTAAATAATATTATAAAAATAACTTTTCAAATTTACATAAATTAAAATTTAGAAAAAGTCAAACTAGAAGAATATATTGTAATTAACCCTGGAGGATAGTCTCCATATACATTCATTTGAATCACAATAGTTAACGTCAAGTTTCAACCAAAAAAAAAAGAGTTATCATCAAAATATTTTCACACTTGCCTCTTTGAGTGAATAACTGAAAGGGAGAGTCCCTTGCGAGAGTTTCTAGTATTTAATTTTATTCAAATCTAAGTTATTGTTCACATATGCTTCCTGTCTCCTTCTTCCTTCTTCCTTCTTCCTTCTTCCTTCTTCCTTCCGGTGGTTTTCGGTTGAAGAAGGTCTCAATCAAGAAAGCAGGTTTAGAGTAGGGCCAAACTTCAACTTAGTAAAAGAGTGGGGACCTCAGAAGTAGAAAGCTGCGTTATACCAAATCAAGTTGCAACGTACGAAATATCAAATGAATCGCTTCCACGTTTGCTATTCAAACGCATCCCATTCAGATACTTGTGCGGTTCTTATATAAATATGTAAGTAAGATAAATTATTGGAATAGTATAAGTAGATTATATTATTTTTAATTTTGTTTTTAAAGTTTTCGTTAATTAAATCATATTTTTTTAATCGTCGAAATATATATTAATCATTTATTCTACAAAACTTCTGTAAATTCGCACGTGAACCTCCTCAACTCTTCATCACACATGATTTCTCTTCAACTCCTTAATCTTTGCAATACCTTTCCCTCCTTTACTTTTAGGTCCGGTTGGAGGATTAGTTCCATAACGATCATTGAAGACTTCTGTAGGATATGCAGATATGGACTTAATAAAATTGTTAGAACCGTCAGATTATTAGAACACTAATTCCTTTCGTAACAGACATGTTGAATTTGCATCTCTTATGTTCGGTGTAATAGTCCACAGGTACTTTCTATCAAAAAATTGTCCTAAAATAAAACTATTTGGGAGGAAGAAAAAACATAAGGTCAGAGACATTCCTAAACATGTTAGCAGATCAATCCAAAATACTGACTTAAAAGGTCACTTTGGTCTGAGAATCTAATTACACATATTATGAAACACCTTTGGGTTGAATACATAATATATGTAATCAGATTTTCACATAAAAACGATCATAGTACCAACCATTAACTCTTATGATACTACTACCTTTGGGTGAAGTCTTGAGAAAATATCCCAAAATTTGGCATTTAAGGATGCTAGGGGAAAAAAAAAAAAAGGAGGAAGTTACAGAGAAAGTAGGGGGGTAAAAAAGAAAAAAGAATTAACATCTAGAACCGAACAGCACCTAAATTGTCCGTATTGAATAAAGACATCACGATTCACGAGATTGTGATTCTAATTAAGTCGTTCATATTCAGGTATAACATTCTATTTTTGAGCATATTATAATAAACCACTTAGGTACTTTTAGTTCCTAATACTATAGTAGTGGGAATCTAACTTTTGTCAGACAAAAAGACAAAAAGTTGAAGAAAAAGAAGAAGCATATCACTAAATTTACAACAACAAAAAATTAATAATAGTCATAATCAAATTGACGAATAAACGATTCTAACTAAAAATTTATAATATGTTAATTAAAATATGAAAAAAGAGTTTTAATTTAAGGATATCTTAATTAAATATGTGATTTTTATTTTTAAAAAAGTTTAACAATTATTTACTATTATTTTTATTAATGATTTATAAAGTAGAAGAAAACAAGCATATTACTAAATTTAGAAAAAAATTAAAGATTATATTAATATATAATATGTTTATATTAATTAATTATAATATGATAAAGTCTAAATTGGTAAGTCATATATCAAAAAATTGTTAAAACTTTTAACTAGGATAAAAAGTTTACATAAAATCTAACTTTTGCGTATCATTTTTATTTATTTACTTTTTTAACTTGTATTATTATTTTTTTGTCATATCTACTGTAGGTTTACCGAAAACAATTTCTCTATTATGTAAAAGTAAGGCTGCATATTATAAGACCTCTCTAAATTTTGTTTCATTGCGGAACTTTAGACTAGATGTGATGATGATGATGACTAAAGTAAAAATTTCGTTGAGATACGAGATTTAGGAGAGTTTAATAGTACGTAATTTTATGTTTAATTAATAAAGATATTGTTCACGTAATTTAACGAAAATAAAAATAAATGAATAAGGTTACATATTAATTTTGATCTTTTAAAAAATGTTTGGAGCAATCTAGCCTTTGCCTGTTAGATTCTGCCATTCTGGATGTTTAAATTTTCTTTAAAGATTAAAGAAAAGAGGAAGCATACACGCCGCGTTCCTTTGCCTTGACTATTTTCAAAACCGCATGAGAGTCGACTTTGACCTTTACTTTTCAAGGTTTCCATGGCTGGCTGTGACCTATTCCCTCTAACCCTCCCTCTCTCTTTCTACTTTTCTCATCTACTTTTCATGCTCATAGACGTTGGTGGGTCCTCTATCTTCCTGTTCATCACTCTCTCTCTCTCTCTCTCTCTCTCCCCATTATTGTCCTCTGATCAACAATCCTTAACCCTACCGAGTACCGATACTTTTCAAATATTTCTTCTGCACTTCACTTTCAGCTTCTCTACTTTACTTTCCCATTTGGTGATCGATCTTGTCCTAGTTTCACCATGTGCCTAAAATCTGGCAACTTGGTGCCCTTCACACTTTGCATGGATTGAAATTTCACGGATCCAATTTCGGCATCTTGCATAACTTATATATATGGTTTTCAAATGGAGCATCTATCCATGGCGATCAGGGTCAAAGACATAACCAAAGGAACAATCAGAGGGAGAGAGCTGAAATAGTAGTGCTGTCACTAAAGGGTCTGGTTGTACTCGCCCCAATTGTTCAACGTCGACATGGACGCGATCTTCTCGCTTGGCCAAGTCGAGCGCATCAGTTATCTCCAACTGCTCGTGCAGTCTTTTGGCAGCACTTACATTTGCCTTTGGTCGTATCTGCCTCACCCTTCCAAGTAAGCTTCGCTTATACATTCCATTGTAGCTTTCGTTTCATACATTATACTGGTTCTTAATCATCCCCTTTTTTTTCTCTCTCTCTTATCACCAATCCATCAGCTGTTTAACGTGCTATGACGGGTATTTACAAGATGAAGTAGCTACCCAACCCAGAGCTCGAGCACTTTTTGAAGAATATCGGCAAGGATTTTACGCCATCGTCAATGAGTACTACTCACTAGTTTCTCTTAATACATTTCTAAGGCGTGATGATCTGTTACTTTACTCTTGCATGTGTGTAAGACTTATCAAACGTCTTCTCTTTTCCGATGTGTTTAGTCGAGTTCCGGGACAAGCCTTCCTGATAAATTCTCCCTGCGTAGAGTTAAATGAAATGGACCTTCACATTAAGGCTTCCATTAACTCACAACGGCAGTTCTATCAGGTAAATATAGTCAAAGATGGAATCTTTTAGAATAAATTCCAATGCTGTTAACTGGTTGGAAACATTTTTGCATTACCTGATTTCGTCTCTTTGTCTCAATCTGTTGCAGGAAGCAAGGATTAAGGTTAGTTCACTTCCTGATTCTTAGGGCTCTACTGTAGGTGTAGATTCATGTTATAGAAAAGATTTTCTCAGTTTTTCAGATTTCTTTCCTCTTATATATGACCACAGATAGCAGTTTTCATGGGGTGCAAGAGTGGAGAAATTGAACTAGGCTGGTCCAAAATTCCTGGAGTAAGAACTCTTTTATATCAGATGTTTCTTTCATCTTTATAGATTCGTAGAGAGGACCTCACCGTACTTTAAATTTTGTACTTTATTTGCAGATTAACATGGAAAATGAGATGAGAAATTGGTTCCCGGAGGACTTCTCTCTAAAATCTCCGTTGAGAGAACTTTCCAAAACAGTTGATCCAAGTAGACATTCTTCATCTTCATCTTCATTGAGATCACTATCCATGGATAGCCCAGATACTTCTTCTTTTCTCTTCAACCTTCCAGGTACATCCCAAATACATGAAACTTTGCAAGAGGGACCATCACCATTGCAGCCACTACCAAGCACAAGTACTTTTCCTCTTCAAAGAGCCTTGCACTCTTTGCAGCCATTGCCAAACCCAACTTATCAACTCCAACAAACTATCCAATCCTTGCAGCCAATTTCAAACACAACTTCTCCGCTCCAAGAAGTCCTCCAATCTTTGCAACCATTGCCATACACGAGCAGCACCCAGCAAGAAACCATGCAACGGATGGCCCTAACAAGAGAGAGTGTAGATGCGACAATGACAAGAGTCATTCTCGCAGTTTTGGGTAGTTCTCCATCCTCTTCTTCTTCTACGCATAATTTGCTTTCTCTTCGGCGGACTAGAGAAACTGCTTTCAAGAAGTTCGCCCCAGATTTGGATCGCAAAAACCCTCTAAGAGTCAATTCACAAAGGCAAAGTATGCTCAAACGAGCGATTGCATATTACAGAAGCTTAAACATTGCGAGGCGTGAGCATCTGCTGGGCAGCCGACCTACAAGCACTCAGTTGCACCATATGATCTCAGAACGGAAAAGGCGCGAAAAGCTTAACGAAAGTTTCCAAGCACTTAGGTCACTTCTTCCTCCTGAGACAAAGGTATGTGAACGATGAACAAAAACGTTAGTAGTATATGAAAACTTTTATGTGCGTTAGTCCTGACTTGTTCTTCTATTGAACAGAAAGACAAAGCCTCAGTTCTTATTCGAACGAGGGAGTACCTGACCTCACTGATAGATCAAGTTGCGGAGCTGTGTCGAAAAAACCAACAGTTAGAGTCACAGCTTTCCGTTGCCAAAGAAGCAGCAGAAGAAATAAGTGAAGCCTCCTCGACGGGAAGGCTTGACGTCCGGCTCTCTCATGTACCTGACTCAACTTCATCAGACCATAGAATCGTGGACTTGCAAGTGACCGTAAGAGGAGAACATTCTGTCACGAATGCGGTCGTTCGTCTATTAGAGTTCTTGAAACAAGTTGACAATATAAATGCTGTATCAATTCAAGCCAGCTCGCACATAATAAACTCAACTCCTTTCATTCGCATAGTTTTGAGATTGCAGATTGAGGTACGCATCTGACTCGATGATCATACATAGAAGTACCTGAACATCGATAATTAGATGATAGGACTACAACATTTCCATGCATTATGTGTTTTTATATCATAAATTCATGACATTAGTGAATCTCCATACAAAACTGAGGCTTGGTTGTGTAAAATTTGCTAACTTGTGGAACTCAGTTGAGCAGACATTGAAAGTACGGGGAGCTTTCCTCATCTATTGTTTGTTATGTTACTACTGAAAAACGATTTTCTTTTTTTTTTTGGGGGACTTGTCTTCCTTTCCATTATCAAGACCGCCCACATGTTATTATGACCATTAGGTTCGTAGATTAACTCTTCTGTGTAAGAAAATAGCAAGAGTTTGACAGGAATATTGATTTCTTGCTGCTTTGATCATACTCTTACAGGGAAGCGAATGGGACGAGTCGGCTTTCCAGGAAGCAGTGAGGAGGATTCTTTCTGATCTGGCACGTTGACAAGTAGACTGATACATTATCACTTTTTGTTCATTTCTTAGGCACTATCACTTATATTCTCCTTTTTTCCAATGAATCTTAGCCATTCATTATCGCCTGCCAATGTTTAACATCTTGACTTGGATTCGTAAGGCTAATGTATTACTCCTTGTACAATGTTTTGTTTCAATGAAACAATCGAAGTTTTCTGAACCGCACTGATTGCTGACTACTTCCAAGTTGCTGAATGAATCTAGGCAGCTACTTAATTGAACCTTTTGTCTTAGGATCAAATCTTTTTGTATCTATTTTTTTGTACCATTTTGTGCCTTCTCTATTTAATGGCTGTTAATAAATAGATAAGATGAAGAAGACAGGTGCGGCACAGGAAAATAAGAGCAGCCACCCCGTGACCCTTTGTCTTGTCCTAACATAAGCTGAAGCCTTTGTACTGAATCCAGACATAACCTGAAGCTGTTTTCTTTGAACTCCTACTTATCGCCCAATTTGACTCTAATTTTCTAAGGGGAGATTTGTCAGGACCCTTTGAAGAGGGGAATTGAAAGACATGATATGGATGGAACGATTGATTCAACCTTGTCAACTTCAGAAAACAACTTTTTGATTTGAAGGAAAAGAGAAAAACTCACCAAACCACGTAGCTTCACAAGGTTCTTCCCAATATTTTAATTCCAAGGACTTAGCACCTAACTTGTAGATGGCAATTCAGTAAGATATGCACATATTAGAACTGCTGATGTGTCTCGAAATAGGGAGAAAAAGTGTCAGTCCTTTTTTTCCTTTGTGGAAATCAAACATTAAGTCCTTTTCAGGTGGCGAATTTGACCGCCATCTTCCATACCGAATCTAGTGAGCTCTTATTGACGACCGTATGATGATGATCTTACTATTTTTGCATGTTCATAAATAAAAAATTGTGTTTAAAATTGAATCTTGATAACAATTATTTCTTTAAGAGAATTATTAAGATTATGCAGAACTTGTCAATGTCGTCCAATGTGATCTCTAATTAATTTAAAATATTGGTTTAGATAACATATATAAATTAAAGCATCTAGAGTATGGAAGACTGTGTAAAAGTCTCGAAGGTTTACTTAACAATGATTGTAATTAATCAAATAATAATAATTAATACTAAAAGTGGAATTGTATGTTTTGATTTAAAATAAGAAATGTAAATACATTATTTTCATTCCTTTTTGAAAACACACTCTTGAATACATTTATAGCTAATGATTAAAAACTTTAATCGGTCTAATAAAAACAATTTTGAATTGTCCAATTTTTATTTTTTGGTTCGATCTATTTTAATACCTTTAATTGGTTAATTTTTAATCAATTAATTTTTATTTAACAACGTTTTTATAATTCAACTTTAAATAATTCGAAGATTGAGAACAATTTCTTTCAATAATATTTCAAATTATTTAATTTTATTCAATCTGTAGTCAATTATACGACAGTCTTATACTGATTGAACATTTTAAAACTTAAAACTCGTTTAAGTTTCACTCTCTTTTTTAAAACATTAATATAAACACAAAACATGGTCACATAAAAGGAGATAGAATTGTCTACCTTCTTTACGAGTCAAGGGCAGGAAATAGCTTCTTTATGTTACCCAGTCACTTAGCAACCAATGTTTGTGTTGCATAGAAAAGGGAATCAAGAGAAGCATCGCATGAGCTTCTCAAATCTATCATTTCTACCAAAGAAGTTACAAATAACCTAACACCAAGTAATCAGGATTTATTTGGACCATTTACTCTTAAATTCAAGGTTTGGTACCTTTCCAAGTTTTGGTGGATCCCATACCTAAAGTTGGGGCGATAAAATTCCATCCATTTTTATCTAAAATTTATATTATTTTAATCATTTATTCCTTTATTTACTGAACAAAATAATTCTTTTAAAATTATTAAAATTGAAATTGTTTGGATTCTATCTTTATCTATTAACTTTAGATTAAAATATATTAATTTATAAATTATCCCAATTCTTTTTAATCAAAATTTAATATGATTCTATGCATGAATGACATCATAACGTAAAATTCCAAGTTCCCTCTCGTTACACCGAACAAAAGAAAAGAAAGAAGGTCTTAAAAGCTGGTCTACGGTCTAATCAATGGAATGAATCTTTTAATAGTTACTTAATCTAAGAGACCGTTAAATGTTAATCCGAGTTATTATAAGAATAATAGTTAATTACAATGAATTAATTAATTATATTTATGTGAGTAATTTATTTAAAATCAGATTAAATAACATACTTAAAAGGTGTAATTTATAAATTATTATTATTTAAAATTTTTTTAAAAAATGTAAATTCCTATGATGAGCAATGAATGAGATTTGCCAGTTGCTCTAGAAGAAGTGGTCATGGTCATTTCGTACCAAGTCCAACTCCTACGGCCAAGACAAGTATAAAAATGCACCTCAAGTCATTAGGATATTTTTTTTTTTAATTTCACTTGAGGATTATTATTTCATCTTTAATCACGTGAGGAACATCGGTGTTGACCGTCGATGTTCATGTTTGAATTAATAAAAAATGTGAAAAGTGGGTTCGGTTCGGAGTATTTTTGTTGTTGTTGTTACTTTGTGATAGTTGTTTACTATTAAAAAAAAAAAGGTAAGTTTCCTAGAACGTGTGATTTTGCATGTTTTATATAAGCGAAGCTGTCAACCTCAACTAGTAAGTATCAGATTGTTTTAGATTTAATTTCTAAACTTTTTATTTAGCTCTAAAAACTGAAAGTATGAACGAGATGTTTGGGTAGTTTTATCTCGTCATATTTATAAAGAGGGTAATCGATATCTAAAAACTGAAAGTATGAACGAGATGTTTGGGTAGTTTTATCTCGTCATATTTATAAAGAGGGTAACCGATATGTCGACTGATTCGTTAACTTTGCAAATCATTTTACAATAGGAATCACTAATTACATTGGGCTCATATAATTTGTCTCGTGTTTTCCTTTTCATTTCATTTATAAAAAAATCTGACATTATACTTCAAATATAGGGATGATGATTAGGTATGATTTTAGTCTCATCACCCTGTTTTTTATGATATCTTTTAATCTCCTAAAGTGTGAGAACATTTTTTAATAATTATTAAATTAATAATTATTATTTTAATGTGTAGTAAATAAATTATCGTGTATATATACAATTATTTGTAAAATATATATTTAAAATAATTAATTTAATAAATTAAACTATTGCTTTAGCAAATAGATTTTGGAAGGCAATGTTAGCTTACAAAAATCAAATTAGAAACTTAGAAGAGTATTGAAATTGCTAATGATTAAAATTTTGAATTGATCTAATTAATCTTTTAGTTATATTTAACTTAATAATCAAAATTTTTACCTTGTTATTAAAAATTGATCGATTTATTAATTTATTGTCAAAGTTTTGTAAACGAATTAATTTTTATAGACTATAATAAATTAATTAATTTTTATTTAATAATCTCATTCTTCAATTAAATTTCATAATTTTCAATAAATAAGAATAGTCTTTTTTTTCACTTCTATTCAAATTTTTTTAGTTTTATTCAATTTTTATTATGATAGTAAAATTGAGTTTGTTACTTGATTTAATTTTAAAATGATGATATATTAAATAATTTAGTTAAAATATGTATCATTTTTTAAAAAAATCCACACAAAAGTATTACATAATAATAAATTGAATTAGATTTAGGGGGTAAAATGGTAATAAGAATGAGATGTTGATTGAAAAATGAGAATGGATATAATCATTATAATAATAATGACGATTGGTTAAGAGGAAGGAATGCTTATTATTATTATTATTATTAGTTAGTTTGTTAAAATTATTGAAAAATAAAATTATGTTATATTTTATTTAATTAATTAGTTAATAAATTATATTTTAATAAATTATATTTTATATTAAAAATCAAATAACTATCACAATAAATATCGCAGGACACTTACCTGTTGTTAAAAAATAAAAGTCATTTTTCTTGAGAGACGCGGAAAAAGTGAGATATTGCATTTAATTATATTAAATAACTAACTAACATTTTTCATTTACTGCCATTGATTTATTCCTAATTAACCGTCATTTTTCATTAGATCTCTCGACAAAAACAAGTTATCAAGTGATTTCAACTCTTTTCACCATCAATACATGCCTCGTATAGTAAAACTTTGAATAAATACATGCATATAA
>JANSVA010000008.1:2663722-2693653 GCA_025504915.1 Erythroxylum reticulatum | reverse complement strand
CATGAACACGAACAAGCACTGAAAAGAAGAAGGGAAATGAGAATGGGGGCGGAAATAGGGGGTTACAGAGGCGTAATCGAACTGGGGATTGGATTCATGCTCAGAATCGATCTCTTCCTCTTCTTCAGACAGATTGCCGAAGAGGTACTGCATCATCTGGTGCCTCTTCTCGTCACTCCCATCTCTCTCCCCCAGCGATTAACTGCGATGTGAGAGTCAACAACGTTCTGGACAAAATAATGAAAAATGAAATTGAGAGAGAGCAGAGAGTAAAGAGTAAAGATTAAAGAGGGGGAAAGACCGGCATAAATGAATCAACTATCTCAAAACGCTGATATGGATGAGCTTGTGAAAAATTAGCTGGTTAGGTTGAATCAGCCAACCCAACCAGCTGCTTACCAACGACCAAAAAGCTTTTTAATACAGGTCAAACATCTCATTTGAGTCAAATAGCTAATAAACAACTGAAACGCTGGTCACCAAATACGGCCAAAATAAGATTTACTTTTTTAAAATCATAATTTATTTATAAGTACGAGATTTGCTATTTTTATTTAATTTATTTATGTCTCTTTCATCTCTTATTTGTTGCTCTTGCTCTCTCTCTCAAGGTTCATAAAGTTTTGAGCTTTATAGTTATTTTTTATATTTTGTACCCCATAATTGTGTTAAGTTGATCTATGATTTTTCAAAGGATATGGGTAAATGGTGTTTGTTCGTGTTGGTTACCAATTCTTTTGAGTGTTATGGCTAGTTTGATAATTTTGCCAAGGTCTGAACTTTTATATGTTGTGAAAACTGAAAACACCATTTTATTACTGGGCAGTAGAATGACTAGGAAACGTTTACATTTTAGCAAGTTGTCTTCATTCTCATGTTTTAAATCCTCATTTACACGTGATCATTCTCAAATTGGGCAAGAAGTGTACTCGAGGGTGGTATATTGCAATGAACCTGATAATCGGGAGGCACCCAGGTTCAATTATAGAGGGAATTATGTTTCCACTACCAAGCACACGACGGCTAACTTTATACCCAAGTCATTGTTTGAGCCGTTTAGGAGGGCTGCAAGTATGTACTTTCTTCCTGTTGCTTTTGTTTCATTCAATCCTTTGGCTCCTTACACTACTGTTAGTGTTCTTACGCCTCTGCTTGTGGTTATTGGAGGTACTATGGCTAAAGAGGCTGTGGAAGATTGGAGGAGAAGAAAACAGTAAATCTAGCATTTCTTTTACTTACGGTAAATTTTGTCCTTTAGTCTCTGCTAGTTGGTGGATTACGCCCTTGCAATTAACTTTAGTTGGACATTTAATTGTATAATTTTTTTTATTTAATAAAAGGCATTCTTTATTTTTGTGTATTTTTAATTATTTAATTATTAATCATAAAGATAAAATCCCTGAAATAATTGTTATGCAAATAGAAATTATAATGTGATTATAATTATGATATTCAAATTGCATTTTTTATTATTCCTAAAATGTTCCTAGTCATAGTTTCATCAATATGGGGTATTGATGAAATGGTTAGACTAGCACATATTCGTTTCTTTCATATGAAGAAAGTAATCGATCTCATAGATTAAAGTATGTAGATATTTAAACAAACATGTGGGTGCTTATTAGAGAATAAGTCCACTGAACTGACACAATTATGAGAATCCCGAATGGAACATTATTTGTGTGTCTGTAGATTATCTCATTATGATGGTTGTATAATTGATCCTCAGACTTAAAATTACCAAAGTTATCTCATGTAGGAATTACTATGTTTTGATGCTAATTATGTTCTATTCTTTGAATAGTTCAATTCGGTAGTTATTGGATGTAGTATGAACTATGTGGAGATAGTTGAGTAAATTAATAAAGAATTTGCTGTCCTAAAGTAATCAGGAAGAATGTTCTGTTGTTCTTGATTAATAATGATTTTAGGAATCTCTGGCCAGAGTAAATTGAAATATGGAAAAGTTATTTTCAAATATCAATTACAAATTATTTACTAATTATCAAGAACGAATATGATTGAATTATTTAGAGTAGACACAAATTTCATACTTTAATTCGAATTGGAATATTAGATGACGAAATGATTAATTTATACATGATAATCATGCATAAACAGGTTAAGTCAAACCACTTTGACGTTCCTAATATTTTGGTGATCATGACATGTTGCTAGACGATAATCATGATCTATTATTATAAATTATTTAATTAGAGAATTAAAGATAAATTAAAAGGAGTTTTAATTTATCTGATTCTAATTATGAATTAGAATTATAATTTATAATCATGGCCAACATATAAAGAATCTAATGAGTAACATATAAAAAGGTCTATAAAGAAGAAAGTGAAATTTGAATTAAGTTGGACTTAATTGTGAAGTTTTAGAAACTTTAAGAGTCAATATGTGATATTTGATCTTATAAGGATTAATTAATAATTATAATTAAAGTTTAACTTTAGATGTAATTTTAATAAAATTCAAGAATATGAAAATTAAGATTTTTCATATAAAAATGAAAAATTAGAAAAATGGATACTAGCACTTCTAACAATTTTTCCTCTCAAATTTGATTTGAGTTTTTTCTGAATAAATCTGTGGATATCGTTAGAGGCCAGACGAGCAAATGGCTTGTGGTTCTGAACAAAAATTGTAATACGAAATCGCAATAGGTTAGTAGTTTTTATCAATTTCTTGTTTTATGTTTCTTAACAAATTTTGTTAAAGTTGATTCTGTAGAAAAAAATTTATATTATTTCCGCTACGCTAAGATTCGATCTTGTGTAATTTTTCCAAGACTAGTAGCATATTCTGCAGTTTGTTATTGGAATAATGTTCAAGGTTGCCTAATGGCTTCTTATGCCCACCATTGATTTGTGCATGTCTCTTACTGTCAGAATAGCTATGATAAGAGTTTATTTATTTTCTAAAGGGAGTAGTCCACTGAAGTTAGCTCCCCCACTTAAGGAGGACATTGCATATTTTGTGAACTCTTATTTCTTCTACTTTTACTCTAACCTTTCCCCAACTGCTGCTTTATTTTTTATTTTTCATTTATTGTCATAGCATTACAATTTGGTCCTTCTAACTAATAACTTCACTCTTAATTACTCTTCTTTTACTTCAATAGAATTCCAATGGATTTTGTATTTTTTTAGTTGAAAGTTGAAACTATGAATGGTTTCAGGATATAGAGGCCAACAATAGAAAGGCTAAAGTGTATGGTAAAGAGTTTACATTCTACGAGACAAAATGGAAGAAACTACAAGTTGGGGACGTCGTGAAGGTGTGTAAGGACGAGTACTTTCCTATTGATTTGCTTCTACTCTCATCAAGCTATGACGATGGAGTTTGTTATGTTGAGACTATGAATCTTGATGGAGAAACCAACTTAAAGTTGAAGCATGCCGATAGGAGATTTACAACATCCTTTAAAATAGGAGATCTTACCTTAGTTGGAGTCTATTTAAATGTTTAGTTTCATAACTAGTAGGTCTATTCTTGTTAAAAGTCTTATCTTAAATAAACTAGTAAGTCTATTCTTGTTTGAAGTCTACTGGGTCTATTCTTGTTAAAAGTCTAATTATAAATAAACTGATGTAACCAACCTCTATATAAGGCTACGTTATTTATGAATAAATCATCAGACAAATTATCAGAGAAATATTGCTTGGAGGAAAAGACCTTGTCACGGACAGGTCTCCCTCCTGCGTAGAAACATAGGGTCTTTTGAAAAAGGGAAGAGTTATAACAAGGGAAATCAAGAGGATTCCCTATTGGATCATCCCGTGACTAGATCATACGCCTGAGACCATATCAATTTGATATCAGAGCCAAACATGATGGACAACTCAGGAAATATCCATAATGAGCTCAGGGCGTTTATGCAAAGAGTTGAGCAGCGTTTCCAGTAGATGGAGGAGATCCAACAGTGAAACTCGACTGCCCAATTCAAAGAGATGAATCACTGAATTTGGGAGCTATGAAAGGAACCGAATTATAGGGGGCATAGAGGTGGGGTGAGCAGCAACCATGCTTCAGCTAGCCGAGGGAAGAGGCTGAACGAAGGGCATCCCCATGCCCAAATGGTGCCGCGTTACTCGAAGTTGGAATTCCCCACCTATAATGGTTCAGAGGACTCTCTGGTTTGGTTGCACCGTTGCAATCAATTTTTTTAGAGCCAGCGAACGACAGAAGAGGATCAATTAGGCTTGGCTGCATTTCACTTGATAGGGAATACTCAACTCTAGTATTACCAGGTGGAACAAGAGATACCAGGAATGTAGTGGGAGGACTTCAAGTCATAATGTAACACAAGATTTGGTCCCTCCTTAAGCACTAACCCGTTAGGAGAATTAGCCAATCTCAAACAAACGAGTACTATTGAGGAGTACCAACGTCAGTTTCAAACCTTATTAACACACACCACTGGTCTCTAACCTGAACAACAGGTGGACCTCTTTACAGCTGAATTAGTTGATGAGATACGAATAGATGTGGAGTTGTAGGGGCCGAATACACTAAGGACATCCATGAACATGACAAGGGCTTTTGAAAGGAAATAGTTGATGGACTAGTGTAACATCCCGTTATCTCATGTTAAAAGTTAGAACCCTAGAATAGTATATATGAGAGATATTATCGAGAAATTAGGAAATACATTCATACTCATGCAACAATTAGCATACATTCACGTGAATTTGATAATTGCACATATGACAATGACTGCACATGCACTCATTTGACAATTATAGGGTATAGTTGATCTTAATTGATTTATAAATGTGATTATGGTGTGAATAGTGAATATTTTGTCTTGAAAATTGATTTGGAGAGTATAATAATTGATTTAGAATTTTTGGTAAAATTTGGAATATTTTCAAAAATTATGAGTATTTTTGTACTATGAAAAATATCAAATGACAAGACAATTGATAAATGGTAGTAGAAATAAAAGTCAAACAATAGTGAAAATTTTTATAAATGACATTGGGATTTAATGACATATGTCATAGAAAATCAGAAGACAATTAGAGTAGAAATTAGAGACAAATGAACTAGTTAAATAAATTGGAGACAAATGAACTAGTTAAATTAAACACCAAGGAGAGACCATAAGAAAGTGAAAGTGTAACTTGCCACACCATATGCCATAACCCACGAAACTCTCCCAAGTGAAAGACTATCATCTCTTTTATTAATCTTTCACTTTATTAATTACTTCACCTCTTGTTAATATCTTCTCATCTTTTTCAATCATTTTCACCTACGTTCCTCTCTTTTTGCCCTATCAACGTAAGCCTTGCTCTCACCCTTCTTTGCTACTATCATTTTAATTGTGTTCTTCATTTGTCAAAAACAAAATCTTAATATACCCACCTCTAAGTTGATGATCGTGTGAGCCATGAAAGGTTAGGATTCACGTGATTTTGAAGAGTTTGGAGTTTTATCAAATAAAAATTATATTGTTCTTCATGATTTGTTGGATAAAACATGTATGAAGATAGTTAGAGGTTAAATGATCATAAAATGGTGTTTTATATATGTTGGAATGTGGGTAAAGAAATGAACAAATTGGTGCCTTGTTTTTGTGTTTATGATGATTAATATATCATGAGTTGTTGTATAGATTAGTTTGAAATAGAAAGATCATTAGATTAGTTTGAAATATAAAGATCATTGATAATGGTTTAGGAAAAAGGTGCCGAAATTTAGTGATGAATATATGTATGTAAATGTTATGTTTTTAATGTTATGATCAAACATAGAATATGATTTGTTTGTGATTAAAATTGAGCTGAAATGGAAGTAGGAATGAAGAGGAGATAGTGAGGGCATAAACCAGAAATGATAGACTAAGCAAAAGAGATGAACTATGATGAAAATGATGATGAAGTGTGCTGGAATATGCTAGATGGAGTGTTTTCAAGGAACATGTATCTGTAGTTTGGCCATATTTTGATCTGTACATATCCAGATGGGATGATTTTAAGTTTAGATTAAACTAGAGATAAATGGACATATTTTTCATGAAGGAATCGAATTTAAATTTTGTCTTTAAGAGTTTCAAACTTTGGCTTGAAGTTGGGAATTGTATGTTGTCGCTGTTTGGGAACAATCTGTAGTATTTTGAGTATAATTTGCAAAATACTAAACCAAACTGCATGAAATTGGTATAATTAGAAACTTAAGACATAAGGGAATATTTTTTTAGAGAATGTATTGCCTAAATATCTCATTTTCTTTGTAAAAATGGCTATACAAAATTGATTTGAAAATATGTTTTAGAGAGAAGCTGGAATGAAGCTTGAATAATTGATCATTAGGTGGTGCATAATAGTGTAAAAGCATGATCGTGATAGAAAGGAATCATCAGGGTAGTGCAGGATAGTGCACAAGCACGATCGTGACAAAGAGGAAACATCAAGAAGATTGCACGATCGTGCACAAGCACAATTGTGACAAAGAGGGACATCAGGGAGTTGCATGATCGTGACAGAGGAGGCACATTACAGTTTGACAGTTTTTGACACTTTTTACTCTTTTGACTATAACTCCTTCTCCGGACCTTCGATTGACTTGAAATTTGAACCATAAGCTCCTCACACTTTGTCCTTCCTCTCCACCAAATTTCATTGTCATTTGAATTCACTAGGAAAGGATTGGTAAATGGTTGAGTGAGGAACTTAGGAAAATCAAGTTTCGCAAGATATAATTTATGAATGATTACAAGATGTGAATTAAAGAAATATAACTGAGATTGTCATTGAGCATTCATTATACATTTCATATATACATATGTATATGATTGAGTATTTATGAAAACGTGCAAATTAGTAATGTGAAAATATGTTTGTATTGCATGATATAGAAGAACAATTAGAGCGACAACGTCCAGACGTCGCCAGAATGTCGAGGCAATAGCTATCTGGAGCATACTGTGAGTAATCTGGATGGTCTCACATTGATTTATTGTTTTGTTTAAATTTTGAATTGAATTATTATGTGAATGTGATTATGTTGATTTCGGACATTGATTGTTCGAGGCGTTTGATGCATGAATAAGATATTGGAAGTGCTTGTTGAATGTGAATTTGACTAAATAAGTGATTCTCAACGTCTATGTTAAATGTCGGACTAAGATCTGATGATAAATGTGAATGAGATTGTGATAATGAATGTGAATGTGTAACATTGAGCACATTTGATTGACTGAATACATGTGATGCATTTCATTATATGAATACATGAACAGATAAGAGTTGTTGTGACCAGAATAGCCACCGAATAAGAGCTTAAAGCTCATACATTGATTAAGAGCCAAATGATCACTGTGTATAATGAGTCCTGTATTTCCAAACGGATAAGATACAGTTATTAATGAACCCGATATCCACAATAGATATGGGACAGTTACATGCACTCGGTCACAACAATAGCAATTAAAAGTGAGTCTCATGAGCATTGTATATAAAATTGATATGTATGCTTCAAATGATCAAAATGAACTGTTTGATTGCTCTGAATGTGAAATATAAAATAAGTGATCAAAGTGATATGTGGTGCTATATGATTATTAGTGAAATGATGTGAACTACGTGATTACATGAAATGTATGTGTTATATGTTATGAATGAGCTATCGATGATGGGTAGCTTATTGAGTTCGCACGTTGACATTTTAGGTTCAAAAGAGGATACTGATGACAGAGAGACTCTAGAAGAAGTATGGTTTTTGCACTTTTGGATCGAAAAAATGACTCAAAGGTCAGTCAACTGAGACTGAAGGATCTAGATTGAATTTTTGCATAGTCCCTCTTTCATGTAGCATGCAGCATATTTTTGTAATACAACTGTACACGTTAATAGCTCTTTGATGTTGTATATGAGGATGAAGTATCTAATTCCACAATGTATATTTGGTTTTTATGAAATGAAAATAAGGAATTAAGTTTTTAAATAGTGTGATAATTATCTTTTAAATGATGATGCCATGATTAAGTTAGTGATATGACTGCTATAACATGCCACCTTTGTGGGTACGTACGTACTCGAATATCCGGCATGATGTCAAGTATGTGTCCTATAAGATTGGAGTGTTATAACCAGGGATGGGGAGCTTGACGTACTTTTGCTTGGACAACAGCCATAAACAATGCTTCAACTTAGGCAACAACCAAAAGCTCTCAAGCCAACCCTACGGTTGTTAACAATCGAGACAACAAACCCCTAAGAGGTTCTTCAACATCAATCTCCAGTATAGGAAGTAACCCAGCCTTGTTTTTCAAGCATTTATTAAGGAAGGAGATGGATGAAAGACGAGTAAAGGGTTTTTTTTTAATTATGATGAGCCATACTTTAGGGAACACAAGTGTGAGCGACTATTGTCAAGAAGGGGAGTAGTGATAGGAGATTTACAACATCTCTTTAAAATAAGAGATCTTACCTTAAAAGGAGTCTATTTAAATACTTAGTATCATAACGAGTAGGTAGATTCTTGTTACAAGTCTTATCCTAAATAAACTATTAGGTCTATTCTTGTTTGAAGTCTCGTAGGCCTATTCTTATTGGAAGTCTTGTCCTAAATAAATTGAAGTAACCAGCCTTTAAATAAGCTACGTGATTTATGAATAAAGTAGCGGACAAATTATCAGAGAAATATTATTTAGAGGAAGAGACCTTATTACAGACATGTCCCCCTCTTGCGTAATAAAAAAGCGAAGAATTCCAACAAGAGAAATCAAAAGGATTCTCTAGTGGATTGTCTCATGACTAGATCCTACGACCGAACCATATCATATGCTTTAGAGGTGACGTTCCACTTATGTGATGAACACTTTGACATGCAATTCAATGGAATTTCGTTTATGTGTGTGTACATGTGCGCGAGTTTACACGTGTGCGAGAGAGAGAGAGAGAGAAGGAAGACTCAAGATTTTCTGCTTCCAATATGATGCGCCCTTTGTTCCGATGCGGTCTCAATCGTCTAATTTTTGTGGACTCTATTTATTAAATAAATATATTTTTATGGAATAGAATAATAAAAACTGGTGTTCTGATCCCAAAAAAAGAACATAAATTCAACAAAGAGGAGCTCCCCATTTATAAATTAATTAATTTTTTAATATTTTAAAAAAGTGAGTTGTATTTTATTATATCAATTGACATGATATAAAGTGTACACTTATTTTATTAAAAATTATTTTTCAAATATTATATACTTAACACTTAATACAATTATTTGAATTTTTTATTAAGATAAAGTTGAACTTTAACATTTTTTTAAATATTAAGATTATAATTATTCACCTAAAAATATTTAGGTAAAATTTGCCCATAGTTGAAACCTTTAAGAACAAAAGTGACCATTTTGCCCCATTAAGCCACTCAACACTCTACACCCTTGCTCTGCTGTCAAGTGGCCGCTCGTACGGTCACTCAATACAGTTTCGTGACTCTGACGACTCATTCCTTTTTTGTTGTGGACTCTGTTCCTAAGGATACGTGCTACCAATCTTTTGTTCACCTCTTTCATTTCTTTTAAGGTACACCTCAGTCTCTTTAAATTATTATATTAAGACATGTTATATTTTATATTTAATTAAATTTCATATTTAAATTAAAATTTTGAAAATAAGGTTGTCGGTTATATAACACAACTATTATGATAATGTTATATAAAATGCAGTCGGTGTAATTAACACACCGTTGTATTTTAACCACATATTTAGATGGATGAAGGAGTGACAAGTGGACTTCATGCACGTTGCAGACCGACTGGCCGCCTGATCTCCACCTTTGTTCGACCGAGAAATCCAACGGCTGAGACTCACATCTTTACTGCTTTTGACAGTAGATAATTTATCTACAGTCAAAATATCATTAGCTACTACATAATCTTCACCGCTTTGGTTCCCACAAAAGGCGACAGGTGGAGGGTCGATTCAGTTGACAGAACAATGGGGGGCCAAAAGGAAGTTCCCAGAAAGCTGAGGGACGGAGATGAATAAAATAAAACAAAACAACGCATACAAAGTGTGTAAAAGTAATGGACACGTGTCGCCCGTCCTTTTCCATTTTGATTCTTGTCATAAACGAAACACCCACCCCCACGTCTCCCACTCTTATCGTAGTTTCTCTCTCTGAAACTATCTCATTAGAGGCAATGACGGTTACTGATGTTGATGATCACGGAGGCGGTAGTGGAGGAGGTACGGCTGCAGATGAAGAGAGAGTAGAGGTAGCAAACACGTCAGTTACTGATCGGGACTTTACTATTCCGGCCACTTGTGTCTCGTCGTCGCCGTCCTTTACGTCCGTGAAGACGGAGAAAGTTGAGGCGGAGGCAGTCAAAGCGTTGAAGATCAAAAAAGAGGAGGAATACGAGGATGGAGACGGAGACGGTGGTTGTTTGAACGGATGGTCATCGTCTTCATCTTCTTCGGTGTTGTTTCCCAAGCCTGTAGAGGGGCTACATGAGTCCGGCCCGCCACCGTTTTTAAAGAAGATCTTTGAGTTGGTGGAGAATCCCGAGACTGACTCTATAATATCGTGGAGCAAGAGTCATGATAGTTTTATCGTTTGGGACTCTCATGACTTCTCCAAAAATTTGCTTCCCAAGTATTTTAAGCACAGCAATTTCTCCAGCTTCATCCGCCAGCTTAACACTTATGTATGTTCATAGCTTCATATATGTTAGTAATATGCACTTGTCTGTGCTATTGTCTGGCCTTTATATCTAGTTCGTATTAGACGTGTTTACTTTAGGTAGGTGGTTGCATAATATGCGTTTTTGTTTCTTATACGTCGTCACTTGGTATTCTCGAAAGTTAATATAGATTTGTGTTTGTGTTGGATGAAAATATTGGTTTAAAAGCTGTTGGTTATTTTGTACAGTTGGAAATTGGAGTTGATAATGCAGGTAAAGTTAAGGATTTAAAGATCCATGAATGAGAATCTGGTTGTTATCTACTACTCGTATTATGATATGCTAATTGTTATACCTGCTTTGGTAATTGAGCTGTTATCATAATGATCATGTATATAAGATTTGGTATCTGAAATAATAAGATCAGCAAAAGCGGAAATGAAGAATTCACAAGTGATTTTGGTATTGATTAGTGATGCATGTTTTTTTTTAGTCCTATCATATTATCTGCACATGAAATTCTATATGAAGATAATCCCAATTGGTGTAAGCTTTCAGTTCATTACTGATTCCAAGTGATGCAAATTGATTTCAGGGGTTTAGAAAGATCTATCCAGATAGATGGGAATTTGCAAATGAAGGGTTTCAAGGAGGGAAGAAGCACTTGCTCAAAAACATCAAGAGGAGGAGTAGGTATAACAAGCAGCAGAATGTGGGGGTTGAAACAACAAAACTTGATCTAGAGGCTGAAGTTGAGAAGTTGAAGAATGACCGTGAGTTCATGAAGATGGAAATCTTAAATCTTAGACAACAACAAGAGGACTCGCGTAATCAACTGATTGCAGTCCAAGACCGTGTTCAAGTTGCAGAATGCCGGCAACTGCAGATGTTCATTTTCTTAGCAAAAAAAACCAAAAACCCTGGCTTTATTCAACAACTAATGCAGAAGAGAAAGCAGCAAGGAGAGTTGACTGAAGGCGAATGCAGAAAGAAGATGAGACTTCTTCACACCCAAGTCCCTGAAAGCCCGCCCGATGCTTTGGGTGCCAGCCAAACTGTGAACTGCAGGAACCAAGCTCAGGAACAATTGGCAACAATGCAGAACGAACTTGCTGAGACATTGCCAGACACCAATGAAAGCCCCATGTCCAAACTCTTTGCCCCTCCCTTGAATGATGAGTTCGGCAGCCCTTTTCAGGATCCTAAGGCCAGCATGATGTTTCGAGCAGGGACTCAGGATCTGTCATCTATTTATGATATAATGTCTGAGAATCTATTTGACAACAGTTCAGTTGTGGAGAATCCTGTTGAAGAGGACCTAGATGTGAATAACTCAAATTTCTACCTTGAATTAGAGGATTTGCTAGGCAGGCCACGAACTTGGGATGCGTACAATGAGCTGGTGGAACATGCGAGTTGTGTTGGATAAATTCCCCTATTTGGATAGTATTCCCTTGGGTGTGCATATTACTTACTCCCTAAATCCTGATACAGGAACTTGAAAATGCTCTGACACAATTCGCACAGAGGTTGCAGGGATGACTCAGGAGTCTATAGAGATGGTTCTGCTATTCCTAGAATTTTGAATAGAGAATGAATTTAACAGTTCTATATAGAATTTTCAATGTTGCAGACGGTGGACATCGCCTCCAAATTCACTTGGCATCTTCAAATTTCTGATCATTATGTTCTCTTAGTTCCTGAATTATAAGCATCTAGGTAGATTTGTAAAAATTGGGACTGCTGTCAGTACATAGTTGGAGCTGTAGTTTTACTTCTTGTAAAAGAACTAGGATCAAACTTACTTGTATCTTAGCTACTTACTACAGGTTACAGTACTTTGGATTTTTTATCTGTCTACTGGATGGTCCATTCGACAAAGTGAATGATAGTATACAATCCCTTTCCCTTTCCTACTTGAAAATAGTCGTGGTTGGACATTGAAGACGGTGCTCGGACAAAACCTGTAGTGGTGCATACGTGTTTGGTTATGGTTATGGTGAGTTTCAAAATGAATTGTGTGGAAAGCTGCTATGATAATGATTCATATGATTGGTAGGTGGGTCTTGAATGCTTCTAAATTGGTGGAGAACGATAAGATTTGGTTACCAGGATAAAGCACAACTCAAGCACAAGTTAGCAATCGCATTTGGAGATGTTTCCTCTTCTTTGAACATATTCTTTTTCTTTCAAGTTTCCATCTTTTTCTTGACTTGATCATTTGAAGATGCAATCAATTTGGGACGAGAGGTGGAAGAAAAATAAAAAAATTGACTATTTGTTTTTTGAAGTAGTAGGAAAGGGGAAGGCAAAACCAATCGAGGTAATCGAGTTTTAGGGTGAATTTGCGTCTAGGAGGTCAGTGTAGTTTGGTTTGAATTATTACTACAGACATTAACAGATGTTGAAAGCTACCTCCTTCCTGTATCTATGGACGTCAATCACATATTATCATCACACTACAAGGAAAAAGAATAACTGGAAAAGAACTGATTTAATCCCATATAAGAGGAGAGAGTCTGACCAAGGGCTAACTACCTCTGCCGATGAGCTTGCCATTAGACCTCGCCGTCCCCATTGACTTGTTCGAGGATGTGGACGCCATGGCTAAAGGCCTTACTCAGGTCTTCCTAAGTTCTGCTTACCTTCTAAGTAGTCGTTCCTCGGGAGTGTCATTACCTAAGATTTGCTAGTCCAAACTGTTCTAATCATTGAGCAAGTGAGCATATAATAGCTCAATGCGTCCATCTAATTCATACGAACCATCGGATTTTTACGTTCATAAGACCAGCAGCAATCTTGCAAGTTCCATAAGTTTCAGCAAGTCGCTACAAAAAGTTAAGCTCTCCAATCCCTAAGTGCAAACCAACTACGTTCTTACATCTTATAGTTTCAGCAATTCATGCTCCAAGCCAAAACTGCGAAAAAGTGACACTTCGTGCAACTTTTAGTAGCTAGATTCTGTGTCTAAAAGTGCAAGCAGGAGGCTCAGTTTCCCATGTTCTGATTTCTTACTCACAATTCCTATCACTTGACTCACTAAGCCTTGAATTCTATATACATTTTATAATACTGATGGAATCCGATTAAATAACATACTCGATCTTATATGACTTGAATATATTACTTGTTGGTTCACCCTGAAAAGTCCTTGCTTTCATGTGAAGGTGTTCCAAAACATACGGATGATCATTGA
Source organism: Erythroxylum reticulatum (assembly GCA_025504915.1). NCBI lineage: Eukaryota > Viridiplantae > Streptophyta > Magnoliopsida > Malpighiales > Erythroxylaceae > Erythroxylum > Erythroxylum reticulatum. The sequence goes on along the minus strand of JANSVA010000008.1, from coordinate 2,679,807 downwards.
GTTTTGTTGCAACAGGAATCCATATATATCAAATTCTTCTGCAATTAAAAACAGAATTTGAATGACGAGCGACTGCTAAACTTAGAGATTACGTATGATTCTATTGATGAAGGCATACTGATTAAGAGTATTTCGTCAAAGTATCAATAAAATTTCATCAGAATGATCAGAGCGGACATTATTCATTTTTACATTTATTTTCAAATAAGTACTGTTAATTGACAAAAAAGCAATAATTCAATGTCTAATTATAAAGAATATATCAATTAAAAATAAGAGAATTATAAGAAAATATAGTAGATGCACAAATAATTAATATAATTTAGAGTAAATAGTTTAAATTAAAAATGATATTCATCGTATTAAGTAATTTTTGAAAATTAATTTCTCTTTAATTTTGATTTTGTTATTAATTTTGTACTTTTATTTTATTTTTAAATTAAAAAGAGAAATTATGATACTCAAAATCAATAGAAATTAAAAATGTGTTATATCTTCCTCGGATTAAAACATCCAACAGAAACTTAGAAGACTATGTTAACAAAGACATGTAAGGAAGTACACTTTCAGCTCAATTTCTGACATGATATCAGTGCTCATGAAGATTTTAACCTACTGCTTGCCCTAAAAGGAGACCTATTATTTAAGCAACTAGAGAAGGATTTGAAGTATGCATAGAGTAAGAGGCCTGACAGTATTGCTTGCCTTCGGAGGGGCTTATTTGACATCAATCAGAAGTTCAGCCCTGCTAAAGATTATTTATGTACTTCTCTAGATTGCTCAACTTAAAAAGTGACTCACATGTGAGGGCATATAAGTGTCCTATATGGAACCTATTGCCAATTAGTTTTAGGATGGAACCTCAATTAAGCTTGTGCGTGGTATAACTTTCCTCTTCGTGTAGGCCTATTGCAAATTTGACATGGTATCAGAGCTTTAAGTTTCAATAACCTAAGCATATTCTGGCCTTCATCGCCATATTTTTCCATCCTTCATAGCTGACATTTTTTCTTTCCATATGTTCTCTTCTTCTTCTTCTGTCTTCCACACAATTCGGCCTTAAATGCCCGAACCCTATCAAGCAAGATGTCATAAATCGAGGAGTCTAATTCGAACCCAACAACCTGGAGAATTATAGAGTATTCCAGCTACCTGTAAGTTAGATGGAAAAAATTATCTTAAATGATCTCAATTCACCCGAACTATATTGAAAGGAAAGTGGAAAATTAGTCATCTCTTAGGTGTAGGGCCTAAACTAGGGGATTCGCAATTTAAAGCATGGGATAAAGAAGACGCTATGATCATGGCGTGGTTATGGGGCTCTATGGTTCCAAAAAAGAGTGAAACATGTATGTTTTTAGCCACTAAGAAGGACATAAGAGATGCAATCCAACAAACTCATTTCAAGGTTAGAGAGCGACACAAGTGTACAAAGTAAAGGTAAAAATTGTTATTGTAAAACAAGGAAACAAAATAGCCACGAAATATGCAGATCAATTGAAATCCTTGTGGCAAGAATTGGATCACTACCGGGTGATAAAAACCAAGTGTTCTGAAGATGCAATACTTCTAAAGACTTTCATTGAACAAGATAGTGTTCATGATTTTCTGGTTGGACTAAATCCAAAATTTGATCAAGTAAGGATAAAAATTCTTGGGAAGCTGAAGGTTCCATGTTTTAATGAAATAATGGCTTTAATCAGAAGTGAAGAAAGTAAGAGAGGGATGATGCTTAAACCACAAATCATTGATAGTTCAGCTATGGTGGCTAGTAATAACAAATCAACCACAAATATAAAGAAAGAAGCAATTTTTGAAGGAAGAAAAAATAATCAGTCTAAGCCTTAAAACCGCAATGAATTATGGTGTGCTTATTGCAAGAAACATCGACATACATGTGAGAAATATTGGAAACTTCATGGAAAACCTCAAAGTTATGAATGAGGTCAGAAGGCAGATCAACCACTGAATAATGGAGAAGTGCACATTGTTGCTGTATCATAAGACGAATCAATATTATAAGAGTCGGGTAGCCTTAACAAAGAAGAAATTGACAGGGTGAGATCACTTACCAACAACCTTGGGAAACTTGAAAAGCCTTCAGGTACTTGTTCTTTGGCATATTCAGGTGAGTTTCCTTTTTCTTTTGGATTAAATGCCTCGGGTACAAACTTCACTAACTCTTGGGTTATAGAATCGGGAGCAACTAACCGTATGACCCACTCATCCAACATCTTTCTAACCTACCCTTCATGTCCAAGTAGTAGGAAAATAGCCATAATCGATGGATCCTTAACCACTGTAGTCGATATAGGTGATGTCAAAATAAGTCCATCAGTAATTCTAAGAAATGTCCCTTCTATTCATAAACTATCCACAAACCTTGTTTCCATACAGAAACTCTCTCGAGATTTATATTGTAATGTAATTTTTCATAGCAGCTATTATGTATTTCAGGACAATAATTCTAGGAGGAGGATTGGACGTGCTAGGGAATGGGATGACCTTTACTATCTCGAAGCACCAAGCCAATTGAACATGACCAAAAGTAGGTTACCACATTCCTTCATTTCATATTTTGTTTCTTCCAGTAAAGAGAAAATTTTGCTTCACCATTGTCGACTTAGACATCCATCATTTAGGATTATTAAGATTATGTTTCCCTTTTTGTTTAAAGGTTTAGATGTTGAAAACTTTCATAGTGAGGTGTGCGAACTTACTTTTCACAAATGTGTACCTTTTCCAAGTAGTAATAAAAGAAGTTATATTCCTTTCTATCTCATTCACAGTAATATTTGGGTTCATCTATTGTCTCTAATGTTTTTTGGGCAAAATGTTTTGTTTCTTTCATTGATGATTGTACTCATATTATATGGATCTTTCTGCTCAAACATAAGTTTGATGTCAATACCATACTCCCAAACTTCTATCACATCAAGAATCAATTTAGGGTCAATATCAAAAGACCATTATACCCTCTTCCACATTTTGTGCCGTTTAAGAAGTTTTCATCATCTTATAGAGCTTTCCTTGTAAACCCAAATACCATTACCATTCCTACCTTCCTATCTGAGGCTTTATCTAAAGGAAAATGGAAACAAACTATGAATGTGGAGATAGAGGCATTAGAGAAGAACAAAACATGGGAACTGGTTAAGTTACCAACAGGAAAGAAACCGGTGGGTTATAAATGGGTGTATACGGTGAAGTATATAGTTGATAGGTCAATTGAGAGACATAAGACACGATTGGTGGCCAAAGGCTATACTCAAACTTATAGAATTGATTATCTAAAGACCCTTGCTCCTGTTGCAAAGATGAATACTGTTAGAGTGTTGTTGTCACTCATAGTTAATTATGGTTGGAATTTGTAATAGTTCGATGTCAAGAATGCATTTTTACATGGAGATCTAGAGGAGGAGACATACATAGAGGTTTCGCCTGGTTATAAGAATAACATAGCTACCCATACTGTGTGTAAATTGAAAAAGGTATTGTATGGCTCAAGCAATCACCATGGACATGATTTGGTAGATTTGCAAGAGTTATGTTGGCCATGTGATAAAGCTAAGGAGACCAAACACTATTCATTAAACACTCTCCCTCAAGGGGAGTTACAATGCTTTAGGTGTATGTCGATGACATAATAGCAACAAGAGATGATGTTAAGGAAAAAAAGGTTTTTGAGTTAATGTTTCACTAAGGTTTTTGAAATTAAGGCATTGGGGAGGCTGAAGTATTTTCTCAAGATTGAGGTTGCTCACTCTAGGATGGGAATTTTTTTCTCTCAACAGAAGGATGTCACTGTTGAAGAAGATTGAGAGGAAATTTTCTTTATTTTTCTTTTACTCTTTTGGGTTATAATACATCAGAATATATACAGTAAGTTTTAAATACAGAATAGGAAACTACCTAATATAAAATAGAGAAAATCTTAACTAAAATCCCTTAAATTAAAGGATATCATTAACAACCATAATATCTATCAAATAATAATAGTGTTTATAGCTAATATACATCTCGATACCCCCCCTAAAGTTGAGGAATAAATATCTTCCATTCTCAACTTAGAAATATTATCATGAAAGTTGGAGTTATTTAACCCTTTAGTAAGAACATCAGCGAGTTGGTACCTTGTTGGAACATAAAATAGACATACTAGTCCGTCCTCTAACTTCTCTTTGATGAAATGTCTGTCAATCTCGATATGCTTAGTCTTATCATGTTGTATAGGATTATGAGCAATGTTGATAGCAGATTTGTTATCACAACAGAGTTTTATAGGACCTTCCCACTTGACTCTTAAGTCATTTAGGATAATCTTCAGCCACATCATCTCACATCAACCTTGAGCAATTGCTCTAAATTCTGATTCAGCAGATGATCTAGCTATAACGTTCTGGCTTTTACTCCTCCATGTTACAAGATTACCTCTAAGAAACGTACAGTACCCAGTAGTTGATTGTCTATCCACTATAGAGCCTCCATAATCTGATTCGGTGTAGGCTTCAAGGGCAAGATCCTTTTGTCTTTTAAACATGATTCATTTTCTTAGATTTCCTTTCAAATACTGTATCACTCTATAAGCGACTTGTAGATGTGGCTCCTTTGGATCATGCATGAATTGACTAATTACACTTGCAGAGTATATTATATCTAGTCAAATATGCGCAAGGTAGATGAACCTCCCTATAAGCCTCTAATACATTTTCCTATCCACAAGAGTTTCTTCTTTTGCTTCTCCAAGTTTTTGATTAGCTTCTATTAGTGTAGATATCAACTTCCATCTAATTTTTTCCCTGTCTCCTTTAATAAATCAAACACGTATTTTTGCTAGGATATGAAAATCCCCTTTCTAGAGTATGTCACCTCAATACCTAGAAAGTACTTCAATCTCCCAAGTTCCTTTATCTCAAACTCCTTGACCAGTCATTGTTTCAGTTCTATTTTTCCTTTTCATCATTTCTAGTGGCAATGATGTCATTCACTTACCCAAGTGTCATCACTCCCTATATAGATGAGTGCTTTATGAAAAGAGTATGATCGCCTTGACTCTTTTGGTATCCAAATGTTTTCATAACTTTGGTCAACCTTCCAAACCATGCTCTTGGTGTTTGTTTTAGTCCATAAAGGGCCTTCTTCAACTTGCAAACTTTATCCCTCATTTCTTTTTCAAATCCTAGAGGGATATCCATGTAAATTTCTTCATCTAAGTCTCCACGAAGAAATGCATTCTTTACATCGTATTGTAAAAGTTGTTAATCAAAATGTGCTGCTAGGGATACTAGAATCCTAACAGTGTTCATTTTTTTCCACAGATGCAAATGTCTCCTGATAGTTTGCCCCATGAGTCTGAGTATATCCTTTAGCTACCAACCTTGCTTTATATCTCTCAAATGATCCATCAACCTTATACTTAGGTGTAAAAATCTACTTATAACCAACTATGTTCTTCCCCTTCTATCCACAATCTCCCAAGTTTGATTCTTTTTTACCGCAGTCATCTCCTCTTTCATGGCATTTCTCCATTCTCTTTTTAACAACGCCTCAAATACGATAGTAGGGATAAAAATGGTGCTAACGTTTGTAATGAATTTTCTATGATTAGGTGATAAATTTTTAAGTGACATATAGTGAGACAATGGGTACATAGGTCTTTTGGTGCATTCTTTACTGCCTTTTCCAAGCTATAAGAAGGTGTATATCATCATTAAGTGGTTCTACTGACTGTGTGCTTGGGGATGGATCTGATCTTATTGTGGGGGTTCTTGTCAAAGATCAAGTTGGATTCCTGAACTTGTTGTAGGTTTGGAACCGTCCTACTAGTATATACCTGGAAAAATCTCAGAGCATTATGAATAACCTAATATGGATCTTGAGAAGATATAGTTTCAGGAACCTGGGTTGGATTCAGATTAGATTATACAAGAGTAGAAATTGATGATGGACTCAGATTGATGAAAGAATAGACTCTAATGGAGAATCAGGGAGTGATACTGACTTTACTGGACGACTAGGGAGATCAAAGGAACAAGTACTATCAAATTATCTTCTAGTAGGGATGTAGTCTCCCCTGAAGTTTGGATTGTTTGAAATATGGTTGGTATTCTATGAAAGTCACATAAGCTAAAACATAAAGTTTTCTAGTTAGAGGATTATAGTGTTTGTAGCCTTTTTGTAGTTGTTTTATTAATATTTTTGGTTTTATTATTAACTTCTTCCCTTACTCTTTGTGGTGGGGTCCTATAGTTTTAGCCTTTCAAGTTTTCTTAGGATAGTACCTGCGTATACACGTGAGATGCACAAGTTAGGAGAGATGCTTTCAGCACGAGCCGCTAGTACCAGTGCAACTGGGTCGGTCCGCGCGCCTTCCAGGATTACAGAAGGAGATGACTTAATTAGGATAGGCACTTGGAACGTATGGAACCTCATGGGAAAGTCCTTAGAGTTGGTTGCGATTTTAGACAAGTATCAGATACAAATAGCATGTATCCAGGAGACTAAGTGGGTAGGAGCTAAAGTAAAAGAGATAGGACGATTCAAGCTATGGTACTCGGGAAGTACGTGGAAGCAGAAGAATGGGGTCGGTATCTTAGTGGACAAGAGACTACTGGACCAAGTAGTGGGAATCATAAGGGTCAATGATAGGATAATGGTGACACAAATTGTTTTAAGCAGTGTAGTTCTCAAGGTAGTATGTGCTTATGCACCTCAAGCTGGCGCAGACGATCAACAAAAATGCACATTCTGGGAGATGCTAGAGGACGTCATGTTACACATCCCTATTATCGAGCAGATCATTCTAGGGGGACTTTAATGGGCATATAGGCGTGGATTCAGCCGATTATACAGGAACTCATGGGAGTTTTGGATACGGCACTAGAAATGCTAGTAGGGTTGATTTATTAGACTTGGCCATAGCATCTGAGTTAGTTATAGTAAATTCCTTCTTTAAGAAAAGTGAAGCGCACTTGGTGACTTTTCAGAGTAGCACGAGCAAGACAGAAAATGATTTTCTCCTTGTCCGGACGAGTGCCAGGTTATGGTGCAAGGATTGCAAAGTACTCCCCGCTGCCTGTCTCTCAACCCAACATAAATTGTAAGTTTTGGATTTCGAAATCAAAGGCTGGTAGGCACAGAAATTTACCAAGCCAGGGCGCAAAATCAGATGGGGAAGACTCAAAGGGGACATAGCGGAACTTTTTAGGACTCAGGTCAGGAACAAAGCAACATAGATTGCGAGTGGGGATGCAAATTGGATGTGGCAGGGAGTAGCCCCTGTGGTGAGAGAGATAGCCAATAGACTATTAGGGTATCTAGAGGTCAGGGGAGGGGGCAAATTGAATCATGGTGGTGGTCAGGCGAGGTCCACGGGACGGTCAAGGCGAAAAACGATGCTTATAAAGATCTGTTGATGAGTGTCATAGAGGCGGAGCGGAGTATCAATAGAGTCAGGTATAAACTGACAAAACAGAAGGCGAAGAAGACTATCGCAATGGCGAAAGGAGAAGCTTATGAGAAGATGTACAGAGATTTGGATACGGTCAAAGGAGCGCAAAGAATTTTCAAGATAGCGCACGTAAGACGGCAGACTTCAACCAAGTCTGTTGTATACGTGACGAAGACGAACAAATACTCACAGATGCCCAAGCCATCAAGCGGAGGTGGACGAGATACTTTCATGGGCTATTAACGAAGACATATTGGTCAACTTATCGTTAGGGGAACCCACCAGGTTGGGACTATGTCAAAACGGTGCTTGGGGGAGGATCACGAGGGGGGAAATCACAAAAGTTTTAAAGGGGATGGGGAGCGGCAGGGTAGTAGGACTGGATGCCATCCCTATAGTGGTATGGAAAAATGTAGGTGTTGTAGGTATTGAATGGTTAGCTCAACTCTTTAATGTGATCCTTGAGTCTGCCAAGATGCTGGATAAATGGAGATTGAGTTAGTTAATTCCCTTGTACAAGGCCAAAGGAGACATACAACATTGTCAAAACTATCGCGGCATCAAACTATTGAGCCATACCATGAAGCTGTGGGAGAAGCTGATTGAAAAGAGAATCAGGAAAATTACTTCGATATTAGCCAACCAATTCGAGTTTATGCCTGCTAACACCTGCTTCAGCGCCTAATAGAATGCTACAGGGAATGACAATGTGACTTGCATATAGTTTTTGTAGATCTAGAAAAGGCTTATGACAGGGTTACTAGAGACCTCATATGGTAGTGTTTGGAGGCAAAAGGCATTCCTACAACGTATATCAGAGTGATTAGGGATATGTATGATGGAACACTAGCTAGCGTCAGGACAGTAGGAGGTGACACAGAAACATTCTCTATTAGTGTCGGCCTACACCAAGGCTCAGCTTTTAGTCCTTTTCTGTTCACTTTAGTATTAGATAAGCTTACCAAACATATCCAAGTGGAGGTACCTTGGTGTATGCTATTTGCTGACGATATTGTCCTGGTGGATGAAACCAAGGAGGGGGTAAATGCCAAGTTAGAATGTTGGAGAGAAGCGCTATAGACCAAAGGCTTTAAAATGAGCAGGTCCAAGACGGAGTATTTAGAATGCAAGTTCTCAGGTAGCCAGATGGTACAGGTGGCGGTAGCCATTGGCACAGACGTCATACCACAAAAGTCAAATTTCAAATACCTCGACTCCATCATTCAGTGCGATGGAAATATCGATAATGATATATTACATCGTATTAGATCTGGGTGGACCAAATGGAGGAGTGCATTAGGTTTTTTATGTGATAAAAAGGTTCCCATAAAACTCAAAGGGAAGTTCTATAAAATGGCAATTCGGCCTGCCTTATTATATGGGGTAGAATGTTGACCGGCTAAACAAAGACACACAAGGCAGTTGGTGGTCGCAGAAATGCGTATGCTTAGGTGGATGTGTGGCATTACCATAAGGAATATGGTCCGAAATCGGGTAATTATAGAAAGGCTACAGGTAGCAAGCATTGAGACAAGTTGAGAGAGAAAAGGCTTAAGTGGTTTGGACATGTGCGCAGGATGCCCTCTATTGCTTCGATACGACGCGGTGATCTAATAGACCTAAGTGGATACAAGAGGAGGAGGGGAAGGCCTTATAAGACCTGGAGGGAAGTGATCAAGAAAGATATGTCAGAGTTGGCCCTCACTGAGGTAGTTGCTAGGAATAGAAAAGTTTGGCGTGATAGGATAAGGGTAACCGATACACGTATCACATAGGAAGTTCAACCCACTAGGGACGCTAACCACATAGGATTATTTTTCCATCAGGGCTGCTCAATGTTCCTCAAGGCTACTCAGTGAAGACCCTAGTGCGACTAGCGTTGTAACGGGCCAGTCTTTACAAGGTGTAAGGTACTGACAACTCGGGTTGTGCATCAGGTATGTCTTCATCATTTATTTTCCTTATTCCTACATCATTATTTTGTATATCACATCTGCATGCGGGTCTACTGGAAACAACCTCTCTACTATATAGGGATAAGGCTGCGTACTATCAGACCTCCCCAGACTCCGCTGCACTGCGGGATTTCATACTAAGTGTGATGATGATGATGATGATTGTGTAGAAGAATAACCAAGGAAAACACACTTATATGCTCAAGAATCTAATTTTCCTCTTTGATGTCTATGAATGTGAACAAAGGTTGTGCAACCAAATACCATAGGAATGAGTCCATTAGAACTTCGAAACTCTAGATAAGAGGAACTAAGGACCTTCATGGGACTTTTATTAGATAAAACTAGAGAGGACAATCTATTGATCATATAAGTAGCTATGAGGACAACCTCCCCCAATAAGATTTTAGAACATTCCCCTAAAAAAGTAAGGCCTAGTCATATTAGTAAGTGTTCATTTTTACGTTCAGCCACATTATTTTATTGAGGTATGTCAACACAAGAAGAATCATAAATAATCCCTTGCTTTTGAAAGTATGGAGTCATTGTGTGGTTGAAGTATTCCCTAGCATTATCTAACCTAAACTTCTTAATTTTGTCCCCAAATTGATTGTGAATTATATAAAGAAAATTAGGGATAATAGTGCTAACATTAGATTTTTGTTCAAGTAAGTAAAGCCAAATAACTCAAGTACAATCATCTATAAATGTAACAAATCATCTAGCACCAAAAATATTTGAAATAGGTAAAGGAACTCATATGTCACTATGAATCAAATGAAAAGGTTTAGATTTTCTTTTATTATTAATAGGAAAAGATATACGAGTGTGATGTGCCAACTCACACATTTCACAATGAAAATCTGAACTATCTAATCCTTTCAACAAGTTAGGAAACATTAATTTAAGGACTCTAAACATAGAATGACCAAGGCGAAGATGATAGAGCTAAATGGTGTCTTTATTGGAAGAATCTAAGATAAATTATTCATAATACTATGAGATGAATCAAGGTGATAGAGACCATTCCTTTCCTTAGTAAGTCCAATCTTCCTCCCTGAGCCCTGATCTTGCAAAACACAATAAGTAGGAGAAAAAATTGCAAGGCATTTAAGATCATAAGTAAGTTTTTTGATTGACACAATGTTGGTTGATAATTTTAGCACATAAGTACATTTTTAAGAGTGAGGGTAGGTGTAACCATGATGTTTCCTATACTTGCAACGGTAACCAAGGATCCATTTGCCACAATGATCTTCCTATTACTAGAGCAAGGGTTATAGGTGTTGAAAAAACATGATGAATGAGTCATCTGGTGTGTGACTCGGGAATCAATTATCCATGAATTAATTTAGTTGTATCTGAGACATTCACGCAAGTGGAGAATGAAGACTTACCTAAGAGAGGCGACGAATAAGCCCCAGATGGTTTTTCATGAGAATCTAGCAAGTTTTTCAGTTTTTCTATCTCCTCACAATTGAATCTGCCATTATCCACCTTTGCTAAAGGTTCACTAATAGTAGGATCCATCAAGTCCCAAAGCCATGACATAATCATTGAATCCTCTTCATCTATGCTTCAAGTGATGGGTCTTGCTTTGCTGGTCCATTTCCTGTGATATAGCTAAGTCTTCCTTTACCCTTTAGGTATGTACGATTGAATTGAGACCACTTCAGATAGTTTTTTCCATTGAGCCAATAGGAAGCTCTGATGTTTTGTAACTCACTAATTTTTGGGACAAAATTTACGTCCTCTGAGATGGAAGTTTCAATTGTAGAGATAGTGAAGGAATAAAAGGTTTAAAAAACATAAGACTTTGGAAAAAAAAATTACAACAATTAAGGCTGTGAAAAAAAAACTAGAGAAAAATTGACAACAATGAAGGTTATACAATGGCAAAATTTTGACAAAGAAATCCTAAAGGTCTATACCATGTTGAAATAGATTAAGAGGAAAAATTCTTTATTTTTCTCTTACTCTTTTGGGTTACAATATATCAGAATGTATCCAGTAAGTCTTAGATATAGAATAGGAAACTACCTAATCGAGAAATAGAGAAAATCTTAACTAAAATCCCTCAAATCAAGGGATATCATTAACAACCATAATATCTATCAAATAATATTAATGTTTACAGCTAATATACATCTCAACAGTTACAAAGCTTCTCAAAGAAACAGGCAATACAACATGCAAACCAGCAAGCACTCCCATGGATTTGAATCTTAAGCTTGAAAAGGTAGAGGAGGATGCAGTGATAGGCAGAGAAATGTACCAACACCTAGTAGAGAAACTAATTTACTTATCTCACACGCGACCAGATATAGCATATGCTATAAGTGTGATTAGTCAGTTCATGCACAACCTAAAGAAAGTTCATTTGCAAGCAGCTCACAAAGTACTACATTATCTTAAAGGAATACCAGGGAAAGGTATTTTGTTGGAAAGGAATGGAGAATTGGTACTTGAAGCATACATTAATGTTGATTTTGTCGATCCAATTGTCGATAGAAGATCAACTTCAGGATATTGCAGCTTCCTTGATGGAAACCTTGTGACATAGAGAAGTAAAAAACAAGGAGTGGTAGCTCGGTCAAGTGCAGAAGCTAAATTCTGAGCAATGGCTCAAGGTGTATGTGAACTACTTTGGTTAAAGATCATCATTAGAGACTTGAAGATTAAATAAGACGATCCTATGAGACTCTATTGTGACAACAAGTCTATGATAAGTATAGCTCACAATCTGGTACAATATGACCGAACCAAGCACATCAAAATCAACGGGCACTTTATCAAAGAGAAGCTGGAGAGTGGACTGATTTGTACTCTTTATGTGTATACGGATTGTATCCTTAAGATTTTATTGGTTAAAATTACGATAGGATACTCCATAATTTATGGCTAACTACCAGATTGGGTATTAGGTTTATATATATATATATATATATATATAATAAAGACATGTAAGGAAATACACTTTCTGCTCAATTTCTGACAGTATCTTCAATGCAATTGAAACACAGCAAGAAAATTAAAAACAAAAGCTAATTAGGTTAAAGAATTGGAGTGAGTACAGATTGTCTGCTTTACTTTCCTACGATTGCAATTCATATTTCATGTGCAGGAAAGCGACAAGAGAGCTTACCATAAGCACTTAATCTCTCTTACTACCCCGAGGAGCGCAAACTTTTTCCAGCCCTTTACCAAGTGAAGCTCTAAGTCCATCTTCCTTCGGTGAACATATTCTCTCCAACCCTCTCCCCAAGGATGCTCCAAGCTTTCCTTCCTTCTTTGGCGAAGAAACGTGATTTTCGGGTTCCTTATTCTTCGGATGGATTGTCTGAACAATGGCTTCAATTTCTTCCTTTGCTCTTTCAAAAATATTTGGACCTTTGATCTCATCAATTCTAGTATTAACATCAATGTCATCACTTCTTCCATGAGTTTCTTTATCATGAAGAACATGTGACTTCTCAAGGTGGATCATCGCTTCGATGTGTTCCTTTGCTCTGTCGATTAGATTTGATGCCTTTGCTTCATTGTCTGCCAGTGTAGAGAACGAACATTTAGAAAATTTCAAGATTAACAGAACAGATATGGTAGCAGACAATCAGGAAGTGGTGCCACTACAACATCAAAACCATGAAAGGATAAAGCATTTTAAAGCTAAGTCTGTCAGGAACCTGCTTTCTCCGCTTCTAACTCTGCCTTTGTAAGTTGATACCTGAACAGAAATGACCACATAAGTACTACAAAACAAAACCAGCCTGCCTTATCTAAAATGTAATCTCCATTCTAGTAGTAACAAGTTGATTCAGACCTTTTATCAGAAACTTTGTGCTCTTTCTTAGTATGAATTGTTTGGACAAGAGCCTCTATTTCCTCCTTGGCTCTCTCAAACATGTTAGGCGCTTTGACGTCATTCAATGGCTCATTACTTGTTCCGTGAGTTTCCTTGCGATGGTGATCGTGATGCACTTTTTTAATCTCCTCTTTTCCCTTCTTAAATAGACTTGGTGGTGCCCTCACATTTTCATCTGCCAGAATCACAAAAACCATCCGAAAGAAGTCAGTTCTGCGTTCTAGTTTGCTTCCAGGGTATTCAGAATTCACTAACTCAACTACATAATCACAACCTAACAATTATTGAGATCAAAGAATTGAATCACTGCCCATCAATCCACCTTGACGGAAACGACACCAAATTACACATTGCTGCGTTTGAACGTGTTAAAAGGAGAAAATGATGCGTGCCCTTTTCTTCATTCTTCATTTGAAGAAAAGGAAAACAAGTGAAAAACAAATTTGATCTGCAATATCTTGTTTTCACAGAAATCAATCAAATCAGGTTTTCATAATACATATGCAAAACACGAACAAGTTTGATCTGCTGTATCTTGAAAAGTAAACACACACATTTGACGAGAGACTTCCATGATCAGAGCATGAGAGAAATCGTACCCGACTCAGCCATTTGATCGAAGTTGATGACAGAGAGATTCGGTTGAAGCGAGTTGGTGGTTGGCTTTGGTACGTGATTATAATTTTTCAAGGAAACAAAGTTGGTGGGCAATCCGCAATTGATCCAATCTTGTTTAGAAGAGAAACAAAAGACGTATGTTTTTGCCACGTCAGACAGTTCAAACTCACATGCCTTCCTTTTAAACGGACTTTCCGTTATCTTTCACGTTTTGCATATGACGTTGACGGGGGGAAGTTTATGATTGGTTCTCGTAAAATAAACAAAGAAAATTTTATTAACTAAAATAAATAAATATAATGTATAGAATAAATTAATTTATTACGAGAATTGCAAAATAGTATCTAAATTTTATAAAATTACAAAGTAATTATTTAATATAATTTTTTATTTGATTGCAATTGTATCTCAAAATTTGTAATAATATAAACTTAATATAACAAATATTTTGAATTTTGTTAATATTATTTTTATATATTTCTCATAAATAAAATCGGTTAACTCTTCATATAAATATAAAATTAAGAATAATAAAACTTAAAATATACATTTATAATACACAAAAAAGTATATAGATAGTAAATATGATCAATTTTAAAAATATTTAATTATATAATCTATAATTACTTTATATAAGTCTAATTACTTAAAAAATATTTAATATGTTCTTTTTTGTATCTTTCCTATTATTAAACAAATTATAATCAAATTTATCATTTTTTTTAATGTAGAGGAGAAATTTAAAATTTTTATTTAACCCTATATTTTTTAAAAATTAAAATTTCAACAAATATTTTATTTATCAATCTACACCAACTAGTACAAAATAGGAATGTCAATGGGGCCACTCCTAGGCCGGCCTCACCCGACTATGGGCTAAGGTGACCTATGGTCCGACCCGATCACAAGCTGACATGCCCATGGTCCAATAGGTCATGAGTCGGCTGGGCCAACCTGATCTATCTTATAATTTTTTTAAATGTCAAAAATAACATCATTTTTAAGTAACTGTCATATCGCCAGGTTGGATTGACCACTTTTAACTCGTGACCCGTTTGTGACCTAATCAACTTTGAACAAAATAAGACAGAGCTAAAATTGTCATCTTTTTTTTTTATAAAGTGGAGAAAATAACAAATTACAAAACGAGTCGAGAGACACCAATTCCCGACTTATCCTCCAGGAGGATAGAATGGCACCCACTGGGTGTAGTAACTAAATAAGTCCAAGATCGAACTGCTCCGCATAACTTACTAACTAGTCCGCACAACGGTTGCTTTCTCGGTATATATGCCGATGCACTACTGTCCAATTCCGAGTAAACAGTTCCTGAATCCCTTGAACAATTGGATTGAGAATTGTGGACCGGCTCGCCTCGGAAGAAAGGAAATTGATCACCGCAATCGAGTCCACTTCGAGTTCGATCCGACGATAACCTAAATCTCAGGCGAGGGTAAGGCCTGAAAACACGCCCCAGAGTTCTGTAGTCACTGGGGAACACCAACCGAGATTTTGGATGAAACCGCCAAGCCAATTGCCTGAGCTATCACGTAGGAGTCCTCCCGCTGCGGCTGATAAGGAGGAAGGTGTGCACGGGCCATCTGTGTTGAGCTTAACCCACCCTGTGGGTCGTGTGCTCCAGCCAATCAATTGCTCGTGACGAGGCCGATGTCCCGAAATAGCTTGACTCTGCCAAACAGTAGCTTTCTGGAGCTGATCTGCAAAAGACACAATGAGAGAAATGGGTGAGGAAGGCCAATTAAACTAAGTATAAAAAATGCTCATATTCATCCAGTTCCACACGAGCCAACAAGTGACTCCAAAAAGCAGCAACCAATCTTGGCCAAAAACACGTCGGTGAGTCCTGAGGTTGGTAGTGAGCCACTGATGAGTCGATGAAGAGAAGAACTCAAGATTAACAACTTGAGGGGGAAAGGAATTCCACACTTAGCGAGCTTTATCGCAGTCACGGAGAGTGTGCAGCGCAATTTCTTCAAGTCCACAGTGGTAACAGGAGCCGTCAGTAGTAAGGTTCCAACGCAACCGATGGTGGTTAGTGAGTAGCCGATTGTGCGTAAGTAGCCAAAGAAAGGTTGGAATACGTTGGGGGCCTATCCATGTCCAGATTAACTGCCAGAAGCCATCTATCGCAATGTCCTCGTGGTTCAATAACATGGAGTAGGTGGAGGAGATTGTGAAG
>JANSVA010000008.1:2642154-2655064 GCA_025504915.1 Erythroxylum reticulatum | reverse complement strand
TATTTATTTTTAATTATTAAATCAAAATTTATTTGAAATTTATATATTTTAAAGTCGCAGAGTTGAGAGAGAAGGAATAGTTAAATTGTGTATAATATTTTTTAGATTAAATTTCTGAGAAAAATAATCTAAATATCAAAGGAATGTTGAGATTTAGAATTCAAGGAAAGTGTTACTACTTTCCCTAAATTAGAAAAGTTTTTACTTTCCTAATTATTCAAAAAAACGAACCAAACGAAATAATTTAAATTTTAGAAAAAAGATTATTTTCTTCGGCAACAATTCATGCTAACCAAACAGGGCCTAGATGTTAACTGATTTCTCCCAACTCTTTTAGCATTTTCTTGTTATATTTAATCTAAACTTTTAAATATATAATTCTTACTTCTTAAGATTTAGCCTAAGTTTTTTTTCCTAATTATTATTATTATTATTTTCCCAATTTGTTAGATAATAAGCAAATTCGAACGCCAACCACGTAGAGATAAGATATGATGTGTATGTATTAAGTTTTGTAGATAAAGTAAACTAAAAACGACTGATGGGGGTTCTTCGCATGGTCAAAAACATCGAACCTAACGGTTGTTGAAAACTTGAAATGGCTTCCAAGTATCAACATGTGCTATAAATTAACGGACACTTGTCAATATAATAATATATTATAAATTCAGTTATATCGAATACAATATATCAACACCCCCATCCCAATTTTCTTTATTTTACACGAAAGCCTCTTGCTTTATTCAATTACAGATTGATGTTCGGGTCAGTTTTATAAATATTTTAATTTATCCAACTAGTCAACAACACCAATTTCAACCGGCGGCTGCGAATTTCTTGTTGAAATAATAATAATAATAATCACATTTCTAAAATACCAAAATTCTTTAGATGAATTAAATATATTATCTTTATAATTGGAAATTAGCTTGAAGTCAACTTACTGATATTTAAATTTAATTACTGTACAACAAAATTAAAAGATTGTTCAATGGACAGAGTGATGGCTAAGTAAGAACATTTTTGCTTGAGTCTCAAACTAGACCATTTCGCCTCCCAAGAGGTCACGCTTTTCTTAAAGGCTCCGTTCACAACATTAAAATTGGAATATTGGTTGGTGGAATAACAAGAACGAAAGTAAGAGATATAGTTTGTTTAATTAATTTTAATTTTTAAAAAATATTATGGCTGTTGTTCTTCTTCTTATTTACTTATAAAAAATAGTAATTGCAGCAGATTCTTAGAAAAAAAATAAAAAAATAGATCGTTTTGCAGTGTAATCTAATGCCCACTTGGAGTATGGAACGACGTGGGAAAATAATTGAATGCAGTAACCGAAACTGTGAGCAGATCTTTATTGAGTATTGACTATTGACCGAAGAAAACATTCCTCTGTACCGTGTGAGTGAGGCCATGGCCAGGAAAGTGGTTCAATAAACACAGCATAGAACAAGAAGACGAAAAGAGCAAGCAGCAAGAAGCAGCCAAATTCACAGTTGCAGAATACTAAATAAAGCACTGCAAAGAAAAGAAAACCCAGTTGGCGCTTTTTCATGGAAGCTTACTTTCTTTGACCGTCCACAGCTCTCTCTCTCTCTCTCTCTCTCTTCCTCTCTAGTCTCTTTCCATACATGTATGTACATACGTAATAGCTTATATAAGGCTTCCCATCCCAAATTAGGGTATTCAAAGTATCAATCTTTGAATCCATCAAACAGCTCGTGGCTAGACTTTGAACCTCAACAAGAAAGGGGAAATAATCGTTGAATCATAGATCGGCCATCAAGATTAATTTTCCATTCAAAGCCATACCGTACAAGTGGACTTTTTGGTACCAGACTTCCACGACTGTTCCTGACACTCTTCTATACTAGGACACGTATTTGAAAGTTAATAAGTGGGACTGCTTTTCTTTGTTGGGTGGGGTATATATAAGGAGAGAGCAGTAAAGGGTCAGGAGCATAGCATCCATAAACTTTAAGAGAGGGAGTTTGGTTTCTTAACTAGAGCTTAGAAACAGTTTTGTTTCGGAGATATCTTGGAATTGGAAGTTGGGACCTCTGCTTTTGGAACACAAGGTAAGGACATGGAGTAGGAGAAAACAAGCGATCTTTCGTGTATACTTTAATTAGGGAGTGGTTCTTTTAGTTTGGTTATGGACTAAGGGTCTTGATTGCTCATGGTGTCCTTCCATTTCCATACTTGCTTTTCATGATACCCAAAGTTGCTCTTGTTTTGATTCTATTATCAGTTTTGCATGTTTAATTGTGCTTTATTTGGGTAGTTACTTGAATCAGGATGAGGTTTTGGATTGGGGCAAAGGGTACCGATTAGTTGTGTCGATAATCTTCAAACTCTGAATCATCTATTCCGCATTTGAGCTGAGTTTCACGGTTTGACTTGATTGTTTGTTTTAACCATCTGTGAACAGGTGCAAGTTTGTCTTCTGAATCGAAGTCTTTTGGTGGCTACCTATGGGATTATCCCTTTCCTTACTGTATTCAGCCTGGAGTGAAGTCGTAAGACACAGCTTATTCAGTTTGGCGTTCAATATCAGTTTCCGTACCGAAAATGGTGGCGTGCCCTTGAGAATAAATAGCTTTAAGAAAACGGATACAGAATCCATGACCAAGTCCTTTGGTTCTGAGGCTGGACCCCGTAAAAACACGATAAACCTGAAGAATTGCAAACCTGAGAATGTAGTGTTGGAAAGGTGTTTGTCCTTCACAGATCTTGTACAAGTCAAAGGGAAGTCAGATTCAGAAAGTCTCGACCACAAAGATGGACAAAAGCAAAAACCAGCACTTTCCCTTCCTGAACCGGCAATTATGTTTTCTCCAAGGCCAGTTAGTGAGCTTGATGCTGCAGCAATCAAACTTCAGAAGGTTTATAAGAGCTACCGGACAAGAAGAAACCTTGCAGATTGTGCAGTAGTAGTGGAGGAATTATGGTGAGTACTTCTATCTGCAGAATTTGGAAGTTTCTAAAAGCTTCAATCTTGAAGTTCTTGTTTTATGGATTGTGTTGATTGATAATTCTGAATGTTGCAGGTGGAAGGCATTAGATTTTGCAGCTCTCAAACGAAGTTCTGTGTCGTTCTTCAATGTCGAGAAGCCAGAGACAGCTGTTTCAAAGTGGGCAAGGGCTAGGACAAGGGCAGCCAAGGTGACCTTTGCATACCAATCTTGTTATTTCTTTTAAGATAATGAACTTAATCTGTTTCTATATCTCAGTGAACATCACAAGGATATTAACACTAATACTTCCTAATTGCAGGTGGGAAAAGGTTTATCCAAGGATGAGAAGGCTCAGAAACTAGCCTTACAACACTGGCTTGAAGCTGTAAGTTTTTTAGTGATGATCATTTCATTATCTATTGATTATGTGCACTCAATGGCATAACAGTGGAACAATAAGTATAATCATGCTTTCTAACTTGCTTTCTGTTTCATGCAGATCGATCCACGCCATCGGTACGGCCACAATTTACATATATACTACGATGTCTGGTTTGCTAGTGAGAGCTCTCAACCTTTTTTTTACTGGTAAGAACTTCCCCATACGGTTGCCTTGTCGATTATGATCGTTTCACTATCAGAATTTAGACAAATCATGCAATCTGAATTCTTTTAAGCACCACAGGATTGGTTTCCTACCTGACTGACTGGTGTTGTGCTAAATTTTAGGTTGGATGTTGGAGATGGTAAAGAAGTAAATCTAGATAAGTGTCCAAGGAGTGTGCTGCAAAAGCAGTGCATCGAATATCTTGGACCGGTAAGTTTGTTCTGTAGTTTCATTTATATGCAACAACTTGCCAATTCAATCCACATGAGACTAATTCAACTTGCTTCCTTATATTCCTTCCTGGCATTGCAGAAAGAAAGAGAAGCATATGAGGTGATAGTTCAAGAGGGGCAGCTTGTATATAGGCAAAGTGGAGATCTAGTGGATACAAAAGAGGGTTCCAAGTGGATCTTTGTCCTAAGCACTGGGAGGGCTCTGTATGTAGGGTCAAAAAGGAAGGGGAAGTTTCAACATTCAAGCTTTCTATCAGGTGGTGCCACCACCGCAGCCGGGAGATTGGTCGCCCATAATGGAATCCTCGAGGTATACAACGATTTCATACCTTGACAGATTTAAGTAAACATCAGGAATCACCCTACTTCATGGGCTAGCTATAATTGACACAATTTCTTCTCTGTTGTTTCAGGCAATATGGCCATACAGCGGTCACTACCACCCAACAGAAGAAAATTTCAGGGAGTTCATCAGCTTTCTCGAAGATAATCGCGTAGATCTCTCCAGTGTCAAGGTCTACATTCACACTAACTTGAACTTGTTTTTGGAGCGTATCTCAATCTGCCTGTATTACAGACATTACTTCGCATAGAAACAAACAGCTTATTGACTGATGATTTTGATCGTTTTTTTAACAGAGGTTTGCACTTGATGATGACAATTCCTACTCATTCGTCAAGCCCGCAGAAGAACAAAATCCAGGATCACAGGAACTTCCTTCTCAGAATTCACAATCAAGCACAGCAGAGAAAACAACTACAGATGACAGCAGCAAGAACACGATCACAGCTGTTAGCCAAGAAGCAAAGGTTGACGCCATGGAGGCAGGAGGAGCGTTTGACCTGTCCAAACGCTTGCTGTGCAACTGGTCCACTGGTACAGGACCTCGCATTGGGTGCGTCCGTGACTACCCTACAGAGCTTCAATCCAGAGCTTTGGAACAGGTCAACTTATCACCCAGAGTGGCTCCTGGAACTCTTTGCAAATATGGTCCGATACCTTCTCCTCGTCCAAGCCCCAAACTCAGGGTCTCTCCAAGGCTTGCATATATGGGACTGCCCAGCCCCAGGACCCCAATTCCTGTGAAGTAAGCTAATTGCTGGAACCTGGTACACAAACTCATGGTGCCGACCAAGCAAGGAGATGAAGATGGGACCAACCAGATTTTTTTAATATTTTTATTGCTTCAATTTTTTGATTTCAGAAACATAATCGATCCGATTCTTTTATTTTTAATTATCACTTTAGGCCCTCTGTAACACTATATTTTACGTGTATACAAAAAGAAGCCAACAATCGTTGATTATTTAGAAATAAAGATTTATATTTTTCCTTTATCTCCTCCTTTCTTATGCTTTATAAAAAAATAAAATAGAAAATAAAATATTTAAGTTCTAATTAATCTAATTAAAGATAAATAAATTAAATCTTAAACTTAATTATAAAAAATGATTTTATTTACATCGATTAATTATTAAAATAATATTAAGTTCTCCTCAAATTCTCCCGCCGCCGAACGACAAACACTTCCCGTAACCTCAGTTAATCGGGGTCCTGATTTTGTTCTCGCCCACCTTCAGCCGTCTTTGGAAACCATCGATTTCAGTTAATTTCATACTCCAGCATCCAAATCCCGTCAAGAGAACCTTGCAACATCTAGCTCCTCCATCGAATAGCCTCTTTCGGAAACACACCCAGAGGATAGCAAGGTTAACGACGCGTGGTTTCCTCCTTGACTGTTCTCTGTTGGTTTATCGTTTTTCGAGTTGTAGGTATTATAATAATTCCTATTCAGTTTGTTTACCGTGGACGAGTTTTCCTCTGGCGTTCAAATTCATAATGGAGAATCCGCCACCGCAAACGGAGAGTGCCAAACCTAATCCGTCGTCTCATCGGAGATATCACCTGAAGAGCCAAACCTACCTTACTCTCCTTCGAATTCTCTCCTACTGTTCTGACCATCCTCAACTCTGTCGACCGCCTCAGGAATTGAGTCTAGGTATGTATTTATCTCCCTTATTCACAGAGATGTTACTGTTTTGTTAACCAAGAATTGTGGAAAGTCAATCCGCTATATGTTTATGTGAAGACAGTGGTGGCAATGAACAGCAGCAAGTTCCTGAAAAGGAGGCGTCCAGTTACCACAGTTGTGATGGCATTGATCGAGAGAGTTCTATGGCTCAGGATAGTGTTCCTGTCGATGACAATAAAAGACCTGTGGGTTTTCAAGACAGGGGGTTCAATGATACACAACTGGTGATTGATGAAATTAACAACTTAATGAAAAATGAAGAAGATGGGAATCAGTCTAAAGAAAAGCATACATTTGACGGTGATGATGCTGATGGGGACCCAAGACAACAAGTGTTGATTGATGAATTAGAGCATCTTGTGAAAGGACGTGGAGAACTTTTGCCTGAGGACAATTGTCACTTGTCTACAACATTAGAGGCTAACCCGAATAGAAATGATGGAGGAACTGCATCTTTGGACAACCAAGAACCATGGCAAGGTGATGCTGGACTCTGCAATCAAAATGTCTCTGACATCTCTGACTCGTCTTTCGATAGGATTATGACTAGTGGAGGTCCAAAACCAAGTTATGCTAGCGGAAAGAGTTGCTTTTCTCAGACTAATGAATCTAGAGTTGTCAATGAAGTGCAGCAGGAAGACTTGGAATTGGAGAGACCAGTTTCTGCTCGTAGACCTGTGGATTCTCCTAATCACATGATTGAAGAAGGAGAGATAGAAAATATAGAAATTTCCGGGGAACCTGACATGGATAAAAGATCAGTTGGTGTAATTTCTGAAGATGCCATGGTTTTAGCAACTAAGGAAGATGAGAGAGATTTTAGTGTTGCTGCACAGAATCAGTCACCTTTTAGAGGAAAAGAAAAGGACTTCGAGTTGACTTCCATTTATGCGGATGTAGCAGATAATGATGCTAGACAGCACAAGGCCAAAGAAAGCACTAGTTCTGAGATAACATGTAAGCGCAAACTAGTTGTATACGAGGATCCTATGTTTGCCGAAGAGCTAGTTCCGGCTAAGAAACGTGAGACAGGCTGTGGATCGAAGGAACGCAAAAAAGTTTCTGAATCCAAGAAGAAATCTCATAAAGGAAAGGAACAAAATAAAGGTTGTATGGCCACGAAACAAAAAACTGGTACCGGTGTGAAGGATGTGGCCTCTAACAATCTGGAATTAAATGGAGCAAAGGTAGATCAGGATGCAACTGTAAGACAAGGAACTGCATCGAGCAAAATGGTACTATGTTTCGTGATAGTTTTTCCAGACTTGATTTTTTATTATGTGATTACAATTTACGTGCACCTCATGCTGACCAACAATGTTGGCTTTTAGTCTTGGGTTTTGCTTTAGAAATGAAACATGTTTCTATAGAAGTTTATGCTTCTTTACTCACTGTAGAAAGGGGATGGCAGAGTTGCACAGCTGTTGTCGATGAATAATTGTACTGTTCTTAGTACTATTTATCAGGGTTTGGAATTCATTCATCAGTTTGCTTAAGATGGATGTGCTTCTGGAGTTTCTTATTTATATCTGAGACACGATGAATAATTGTACTGTTCTCAGTACTATTTATCAGGGTTTGGAATTCATTCATTAGTTTGCTTAAGATGGATGTGCTTCTGGAGTTTCTTATTTATCTCTGAGACTTATATTGAGCGTCTTGAAATTTTGAGTGAATTAATCTGATAGCTAGTAAAACCAAGCAAGTTTGTGCGAACACTTTTATGTTCTCTTTCCTCCCTCAAATATAGCTCATAATATTATGGGTGTCTGTGTGCATCGAGCTGTTGATTAGACCTTTAAACATAGGTGACATAGAATGTTTGACCTTATGACTTGTTAGAATGTTTTTGAAGAATTTTAACTTATTGTTTGCTATGGTTTTCTGCCGCAGGATGATGTCCCGTGTAATAAGAGAAAACGGAGTGCTCCTTCTGAGCAGAGCAAAGCAAGGAAAAAGGTTTATGTTTGTTCATTTATTTTCTTTGGTTTTTGAATAGGTATTTTGCAGTATCTTTGTTTTACAGTTCATATACATGGGAACTCCTTTTGCGTCTCATCTGTACTATACTTCAACTTTCAGCCAAAGATTTAATAGTATTGATCATTGCTTCTGATGTGTGCAAAGTTGACTTATCAAATTGACCTTTTTTCTGCAGGAGAAGAAACGAAAGAAGCGAGCGGAGACCAATCGAAAACTTGGTGTTAAAAGGCTGAAATTGCGCCCTGTGTTGAATAATCCAAAACCGGTACAATATTGCCGTCATTATATCCTAGGAAGATGCCAAAAGGTAAGTAATTACGTCTTATCCATGCATTATAAGTAGCCTTATTTTTGTAATTTTGAAGTCAGAAATTGTTCATCCCGCATTTAAGCGTCCATATGCTTAACTAGCAGAATGTTCCGATGTTCTATTTTGCTGTGATTTACTTGATAAACTGCTATGCTGTTGCCTATGTGAAAATTGTTTTCTGAAATTCTTGATCTTTATGATTTGGGTACTACTTTCTGGGCCATGTTTCTGTCTTTCATATTGACATACATTTCATATTACAAGCATATCTGATGGCCCTCCATTAACGAATTTTTAATACTTATCTCAAGTTTGGGATGAATCAATTTAACAGTCACAGAAGTTAAGCTACTTCTGTCAATTTTCTTTACCTTCTTTCCGTTTAGCCCAAATGAAACATTGAAATTAGCCCTTCCCAGCTGTTTCCGTCTTATTTTCTATCATATAGATCTGGAGACTCCCAAGTAGCTGATGTTGAGCCTCACCTTTAATTAAGAAGGGGCTTTTTTTGGGGAAAAAACCTAGAAAGTCATAGAATTTTCTTAAGTTGTTCAGTAAACTTAACTCGGATTTTGTTTAATTTCATCTCTTAACTTGTAATGTTGTAATGATAAATCCAAATGGTTCATCCTTGTGGTAAATGCTGATCAAATTATATTGAAAAGGTTAAAGAGCTGTGACTGTCAGGTGTATGTGTAGGAACATATCCTAAACCGTGGTTGGGAACTAATTTTGACCTTCCACAGATGCAATGCATGGTTAATTTGGATCTATTTGTTACTAAATTAAAAGTTAAGGTCAGATTGAAAAAAAAAAAAGTTGAGGGCTTAATAGAATGCTCTTATAAAAGTTACTTAGTTGAAATCCTTTTGCTTTTACAATGCAAAAAATGTCATCATAAGTTGGAGTTTATGCCCTTATTTGATTTGTTAGGTAAGGTGGTCACTTTCTTTTCTTTTCTGATTTTGATAGGGTGAACAGTGCAACTTTTCACATGACACGACGCCTGTGACGAAATCCAAGGTATATTGCTTCCTTTTCTTTTGTTAGACAAGATATAATCTGTTACTTGTTGCTTTTCTAGTTTCTAGTTTGATGATCTTTCCTCAACTGTTCTTGAAATGTTGCTGCAGCCATGTTCTTATTTTGCACGCAATTCATGCATGAAAGGAGATGATTGCCCATTTGATCATCAACTCTCCAAGTACCCCTGTACTGCTTTTGTGTCAAAAGGTCATTGCAGCAGGGGTGCAGGTTGTATGTTTTCACACAAGGTAACTTCTTTTCTTGAAAGAATATGTTCTTTATTCAGCCAATGTATAGATGCTATGTAGTACCAATGGTTGTTGAGTTCTTTATCTAATTATTGACTGTTATCCTTTCAGATGCCTCCAAAAGAAGAGTTACAGTCTGCTTCAAATGTTGGCTTTACTGACCTTAGGCCTTTGCCATTGACAGGCAGTTCAATTTCAAAGATGCACCTCGATATTAGTGCCAATTCACATCAGGTTCTCAAAGCCTTACCTCATTCTGGAGGAGTCCCTTCCCATAAAAAGTCAGGACAGGGTGGGGAGAAGACTGTAGTAAATCCGCCTGCAGTTGCACCCAAAGGCATCAACTTTCTATCTACTGGGGACTCATTAATTGTCGCCTCCAGTCATCAGAATTCAAGTAGTTTATCTGAGGGAAAAAATATGGGTGTTAAAGTTGGGAATCACGTAGATCAAAGCACACATGTTCCTAGTGTGGGTGATCAGCAAGAAAAAAGTGCATCAGGTTCAGTTCAAATATCGAACCAGATTGCAGAAGGAACTCCTCAAGCTGTGGCAATCAGGGGGGTAAATTTTCTTTCGTTTGGCAAATCTCCGGTGGGGTATTCTTCTGTTGGAAAAATTTCTAGCTTGACTGCCAATCAGGGTGATGATGCTCTCAAGTTATTTAACAGTTCGATAATGCACAATCAACCTAGTTCTTCTCAGAGTATGGACAGCAGCATCCAGGCAAGCAAAGTGCCAGTAAAAAGTGTGTCAGATACCAAATCTCCGTTGTCAGTGTTGCAGAAAACTGAACTTTCAGGGGCATTGTTTAAAGCGAACACTGCATTACTTGGTGAATCTTCCACAGATAGCTCTTCTAGACGTAATAAACAAACCAGCTCGGTTTCCAGTGTCGATGGATCCATTCAAGAAAGTAGCGGTACATCTTATAAGCATCAAAATGGAGCTGCAAAACCTGGACAGCTGCTGAGGTTGCCACTTAGCTCTGATCAGTCTTCAGGTCGCATGTTGCACACAAGCAAACCAAACTCAGCCCAAAAGGCTCTTCTCTCAACACTAGCATTTGCGAAGAAGATGGAGTCTGAAATGAAGATAAATAAGCCGAATGTTGGTGATCTTGTTGACAACTCTGGGGTCAAGAAGGGAGTTGGTAGCAGTAGTTCTGGTGGTTCCCTGAATGGTTCAGCAATGGCTTCAAAGATCTTGGATTTCTTGTCTGGTAATTAAACTTCCTGCAGCTAAACCAAAGATGAACTCACAGTTGATATAATATTGTTGTTTATTGATAAAAAATATTCCTTGTTCAACTTTTTAACTATTTCAGGTGGTAATATTTCTTTTCAAAGGTTTTAATTTAAATTTTGTAATTGTTAAGTAATATTATACTGCACGACAATTACGCAATCTCAATAGTCGACACGTGACGCACGACGCCTCTGAGTGGATACGGAGTAAATTACCTTAAAGTCCTTAAGCACTTTTTAAAGTACATAAATCAGTTTCTTAATTATATACCGCCAGGTGTCTCTACGTAGCTTTTAAACATCAATTCATGTTTCCACTGCATGTTTATCACACTCTCAAATACCAGACGTTTCGTGTCTCAACAGTTTCTTCTTTTCCCAACATTTAGAATAAAGCAAAGAAGAAGCGTAAAGATATAAATAAGTAAAGGCAATACGAGCTATAAGTATGTAATTATTATTCTTTTGTTTTTGAAGTGGAACAAAGAATGATTATACCATAGGACAATTAAATATATTTTAATATAAAAGATACAAATATTAAACATTTAAAAATGGTGTAATCTATTTATTTATATTTAATAATTAAAACTTTAACTTGATAAAATTTATTAATTAAATACTACTAATTGTGTTAATAATAGTAACAATAATTAAGAATGAGTTACATCCCGTGATTTACCAATCGAATAGAAAGTTAAATTATTAAGAAAAATATTTAAAATTAAAATATTTTAATCAGTAAAAACTGTTATTAAATTGATTAATAATTAAATAAAATTGAAGAATTTTAAAAAGAAGAATGGTAAATAAAATTTATTGATTTATTTAGCTTATAAAAATTGAATAATTTAAAATTTTGAGTTATTAATTATTAAAATAATCAATTTTAATTATGGGAGATATTAAAATAAATTAAATTGAAATTTTAAAAAAAATATTTAGATCAAATCGGTTTATTTTTAAATCTCACTTATACCTGAAAATTAAAATTTACTCGCTAATAAATGAATAAAATAAATGCTCAATTTATTGCAAAAAAAAGTAAATTGGCGTTCACTGTCTTTGTTACACGCGCGCGTATACACACGCCCACAGAGACACTTCCAGAGGAACAGTGACATCAGTTGGGGAGTTGGGAGATTAAAACCAAAAATTGGGTGAAGTTAGAAAAGAAGTGTTGTTTTAGAGCGAGAGTGTGTTTGAGGGAGGTAAAGAGAAAAGTAGAAATGTCAATACCTAGAAGACTAGGAGAGACCCAACTTTTTTTCATTTCACCTTTGGTTTCCCAATCTTTGATTGGATTCACATCTGTAATTAACTAACACTAGAATAGTTTTTTTTTCTTGGGTTTTTGTTTTTCGTGGGAGCTAAGAAATTCTGATATTTAGACTAGGAAGATCTTCAATTTGGCTCTGTGGCTTTCCCCGTCTCCGTACGAGTTTTTTGGATTTGTCGGTGCGGTTGTTGCGGTGGTGTATAGTGTTGCTTTGTTTAATTTTTCAATTTTAGCGGCATTGAACTTTAGAAGTTTGGAAATTGTTTACTTTTCGATTAGGGTTTTTTTTAGTCGTATCTAGAGTTTGGATTCTTTTCTGTGGATTTGGGATTTGATATGGAACCCCGTGTTGGCAATAAGTTTCGGCTTGGTCGAAAGATCGGCAGCGGGTCGTTTGGCGAGATCTATCTGGGTTTGTAAATTAGCTTCGTGTTACTGTGTTAGTTTTTTTTTTCTTTCCTTTTGGTTTTTGCCCTAAAGTGGCTTGTTTGGTGTGATTGAATTATAGGTACTAATGTCCAGACTAATGAAGAAGTCGCTATTAAGCTTGTGAGTAGTGTCTTTCATTTGTTAGTGTACTTCTATTATTATTTTTCATTTTCTTTGCCGTTTTCTTCTATTTCTGTATTGCCAACGTTTAATATCACCTACCAGATGGTTTTGGCCTATGTACCATGGACACGGCAAAATGGAGCCGTATTCGCATGTCGGACACGTGTCCGTGTCGGAACCCACCTGACACGCGATGGACATGTCCCCGACACGTTTAGGAATTAAAAAATAATTTGTCGACTTGGACACGTCTAGAGACGGCTCACTTACGACTTAATGGAATATATGCTCCATGTTTTTTGAGAGGGGCTTATAAGGTACTAAATATGT
The DNA here is from genome assembly GCA_025504915.1 of Erythroxylum reticulatum. Lineage (NCBI taxonomy): Eukaryota > Viridiplantae > Streptophyta > Magnoliopsida > Malpighiales > Erythroxylaceae > Erythroxylum > Erythroxylum reticulatum. The sequence goes on along the minus strand of JANSVA010000008.1, from coordinate 2,642,259 downwards.
ATGAACTATCGAGATGTTGGAAGTCTTAAAACACATCAATCAATATATATCATATTATGAATTTTGAATTTTTTTCTTAATTCTAAATTTTATAATATATATATA
>JANSVA010000008.1:2626838-2642054 GCA_025504915.1 Erythroxylum reticulatum | reverse complement strand
AGCTATGCCGTGTCCGTTTCCATCAAATCTTAGAAGTTGGTGTGTCTGTGTCCGTGTCCGTGTTCGTGCTTCTTAGGTTTTGGCTATGTATAAATTTACTGCCCAACTGTAAGATTGGCATAACTCCGTTGAAAGTAGAAAAATGATGGTTGTCAGGTGCTCTTAGCTTCTACTAGCAAGTAGTATAATATAAACATGGTTGGACTTTGAAGGCTTGAAGCTGCTTTGACAAAAATTTGTCCTGGTTAGTTGAAACAAAGAAACTGAGGGGAGAAGTGAAGTGTTTTACAATGATCCAGAGCTTTTAAATGCTAGTATTATTGCATAGTCCAAATCACAGAATCTCTGGAGCATGCCAATCGGTTTAGTTGTCCTGCCCATGTATAGGTTAAGGTTAGAAGTGCCCGCAGCTGAAGAAGACTTTCTGTTGTTTCCCTAACTTGTAGTTGCTTTCAAATATTCTTTTGCTAGTAACTGGACAAGGATATAACACAGGTAGGCTGTGTAATTACTGGCTTATGGGAAATCCATCTAATATGAAGCAATCTTCAGGGATTGTTCTAACAAGTTATCCCTTTGTTGAATGGAGAAGAACTTATTAGAACTGTTGGGGGCAGACAACTTATAGCAGTTTTTTTAATTAATTGAATGTACAAACAGATGTTCTCTAACAGGATTAGTCGGTCAATCGAACTTAGTTTTCTGGCAACCAGTCTGCTGCTCTTTTTGAACAGGGGTAAACGCATAGGTCTTGGTAAACTGGCCACTTACCAGGCTCCCTAGTTGGTTATTTGGCACCCGCTAGATAATGTACTCTGGTCAAGTATGTGGAAGAATGAATTTGGTAGAAAATTTATGTCAACTGCAATTAAGAAGAGAATGTGCTTAATTTGATGTTTTCACCTTTTTTTGCTATCCCATCAAATTCCTCTTGATGAGTACACGGTCTTAATTTTACGGGGCTTATCTTGCTCTTAATTCTGTTCTGAGGGTGTTGACTGTTGACTTACATTTTCTTTAATGTTCAGGAAAATGTGAAGACAAAGCACCCACAGTTGCTGTATGAGTCGAAGTTGTATAGAATCCTTCAGGGAGGAAGTAATGAGACCTTTAGTTGATTACAATTTGTCCTTTTCCCATTTTGAGCAAATAATCACATTTCATGAACTCTTTGATCCAGCTTGCATTTGAGTATTGTGAGACTCTTACCATTTTTCTGGTTCTAACAGCTGGAATCCCAAATGTGAGATGGTTTGGTGTTGAAGGAGACTATAATGTCCTTGTGATGGATTTGCTAGGACCAAGTCTTGAAGATCTTTTTAACTTCTGCAGTCGGAAACTATCTTTGAAGTCGGTCCTTATGCTTGCTGATCAAATGGTTGGTTTGCTGTAAGTTTTATATTTCCTTTATGACTTTTGAAAACTGTCAACTTATGTTGTTTGCTAATTGGCGTTTTAGATCAATCGAGTTGAGTATGTTCATTCAAAATCATTTTTACATCGAGATATCAAGCCAGACAATTTTCTTATGGGCTTGGGGAGGCGTGCAAATCAGGTGTTATTCTGTTACAAATGTTTGTTTTTATTACTTATTACCCTCATTTGAGATTTGTGTCAATGTCATAGTTATGGGCTACTTGCATGTAGGTATATTGCATTGATTTTGGACTGGCAAAGAAATACAGAGATAGTTCAACCCATCAGCATATTCCATACAGGTTGGAGATTGTTGTTCAAATGAATTTGAAATAAGTTTCTAGTATTTGTGCTTTAGTTGGGAGTTGTAATATCTTAAAAAATGTTTTATTCTTAAGTGTGATATATTTGCTCATTCTCTTAGAAGTGGTGCCAGTGTTGCTGGCTTGCACTATGGTGGTGCCTATGTTGCTGCATTGCACTGGCATAATGGTCCAGAGATTGTGTTTTTTACTGCTCTGCATCACTATGATGCAAATACTTGCAAAAGATATTGATATAGTATTTTAATTTATTTTTTTAACTTGTATTTATCAATGGCTTATTCTTATTGCAGGGAGAACAAAAATTTGACTGGAACTGCTAGATATGCAAGCACGAACACTCATTTGGGTATTGGTATGTGCTTTTATCTGAGTAGTTGACCATTTTCATCAATATATTGGTCCTATCGCTGCGTTTTGTTTGTTGATTTCAAATATTTAACTTTCAGTTTACTGATGTGTTGGATTATGTAGAGCAAAGCAGGAGGGATGATCTAGAGTCTCTTGGTTATGTTCTTATGTATTTCTTAAGAGGAAGGTGAGTTTAATTTCAGAAAGATCTTGCTTTCTTTTCTTTGATACTGTTTGGTTATTGGGCTTCCTTCTTCTGTAGCCTTCCTTGGCAGGGACTAAAGGCAGGGACTAAAAAACAGAAATATGAAAAGATTAGTGAAAAGAAAGTTTCCACCACAATAGAGGTAATATGTTTGCAGTTATTAAGTTTTAATTTTGCAAATGGTGTTTGTGATTGCCAAAAAGATGAATAGATAGTGCTTATTCTAGGCATTATGCCGAGGTTATCCCACTGAGTTCGCATCATACTTTCATTACTGCCGGTCACTAAGATTTGATGATAAGCCAGATTATGCTTACCTGAAAAGAATATTCCGTGACCTCTTTATTCGTGAAGGTATGCTTCTTGTAGTGGTTGAATGAATTTAGATTGAAATCACCTTATCTCTGTTTCAACTTTGTAGGTGAATAGCATGACGTTGGCATTTAGTTTTATGAGTTTATCTCTTGATGGTTGTACAGGTTTCCAGTTTGATTATGTGTTTGACTGGACTATACTGAAGTATCAGCAATCCCAACTTGCTAATCCTCCGGCTCGAGCTCTTGTACGTTCCACTTTGAAGCTGGAAGAACTCTTCCATGTGAATTTATTGTGTAATTTTATTGTATATTGACATGATGAACATTTAATGGGTTCTTGATTTAGGGCCCTGTAGTTGGTACCAGTTCTGGAATGCCCCCTGTCATCACCAGTACAGACAGACAAACAGGTTTATAGTACCACTTTTATTTCTTTCTAGGATTGGTGAATGTTTGTTTGTGTAGGATTGTTTTCATTTAAATGTAAATTCTTGTTTAAACTGGCAGTCGTGGTTGAGAGCTTCTCTATTCTTTCATTGGTTGCCTCTAGAATGTAATAATAGGTTTTGTCACTTGGTTTTTTTTCTCCAGTTTGAATTTGGCTGTGTGTGTAGTGGCTGTGACATTATGGTTTATTTTACGTCGATGGAAGAAGTTAACCATTGAATCTCATTAATCTAAAGACGTTCACGTTGGATGTTCCAGCTGAGGGTTATGATTATTATGTTTTCTGGTTTCACCCCTAGGGGAAGGTGTTGCTCGTTACAAACTATTGAGATTGTGCTAATTGTTTCTCTTTGTTGCAGGTGGAGAAGAAGGACGAACTGCTACTGATCCATCTCGTAGGAGGCTATCAGGGCAACTCCTAAATACTGCTAGTTATGCAAAGCAGAAGAGTCCAGCTGTAAACGATCCTACAGCTTCAAAGGATGCTATGGTAAAAAGAAGGAAAATTGGATTTTCACCCCTTGTGGCTCCCAATTTTGTGCAACACAAGTGATTTGAGATTAATGGAAGATGTGGTTTTACATTTTGCCTCTATAAGAATTAATATTTAAGTTATTTGCTGGCAGGGCTCAACTTATTACTACTTCTTTGGGATATGTGAATATTGTAATTGAATTCTGATCAAATTATGGAGCTCTTAATATCTACACCGTCGTTGCTGAATGTTTGATCATTATAAACTTTCTTCCTTATCTTTTTGTATAATTCTCAATTTGTTTGGTATCTCTTTGAAGCATTGTAATGCTATTCAGAAACTGCTCTTTTGAATTTCATGCTTTTTCCTCCTCCCGTACCCAAAGCTTGGCAGTTTAGTTTCCTCCAATTGGTTTCAGATCTAATTATTTTTTGTTTGGACAATACAGTTACCAAGCTCCAATTTTCTGGGGCGTCCAAGTGGATCTGCAAGGCGAGCTGCTGCTGTTTCTAGCAGCCGTGATGCATTTGCTGGAACCGAGTCAGATTCCCAACGCGCTCGGATAACTGAGACAAGTGCAGGGACCATGCAGAAGATATCAACCGAGCAAAGAAGTCCTCCTCTTGGATCTTCAGATCATAGGCGCTCATCATCAGCTAGAAATATTTCATACATGAAGGCATATGAGTCCAACATCAAGGGCATTGAGAACCTGAACTTTGACACTGATGAGAAGCTTCATTACTAGGTTGCTCAGCACTTTGAATTGTTCATGAATTTGCCAGTATACAGATGGTGATGAGTTCTGAAGTTATTGATTGCCAGGTAATTCTTGTTCAATTTTGGGCAGCAAGGCATCAGCTGATCATACATGAAACAGCTCGCAGAAACTGAATTGAATTGAAGATGTTGAGAAATTTAGGCCGGACGTGTTAATGTTATTTTACGGTTCTTGGCATGGTTGAAATTGTAAGTGCTGTCCTCTGCACAAAGCTTTCAATTTGTATGTTCACGACGTCTTGACACCTATAGCTTGACCAGTCTATAGTAACCCCGCGAGAGTTCCAGTTATGTTAGGCACCACGAGCATGTGATTCAATGTGTGTTTTAGAGTTGCCATGTTTGGTTGTAACGTGCTGGAATTTAACCTACTTTTCCATTATTTTCATGTCTTTCAAGTGGTTTTAGTATCAGATTATCATTTCACGTATTTAAGGTGATTCTAATGGATAGCCTCTTTTGGTTTTATAAGTCTCCGATCACTTTAATTTTTCATAAAGTTATGTATTCACATTTCCATAATTTTTAGGGCTAGTTTTTTATTCTTTTCTACTTGATAAAAGCTAAATAAAAACAAAAGTAATGCGATGTATCGTTAAGTATGCAGAACTAAGCTTTCATATCAACTTATATATAGGCAAACTCTCTTTCAGCTTGACTCTAGGTATATGGATTTCTATTTTGAAGGAAGGTAAAACCTTATAAAATTGAGCAATGCTTAAAAGTCAGAGTTAAATGGAAGAACCAGTCATACAACAGCAAGCTGAACCAGAACTGGTTCAATTTCAATATAGCTATCTTCAGCTCAACAGAAATATGTTCTACAGACAAAAAAGCACATAATAAGTAGGTGTAAATCATGGAAAGTAGCTTCAGACATGTGCGTCATCCATAATTTACCTACGCTAGTTGAGAATAACCGAATTGGAAGTTAGAATCGTGTGTTTCTTGTTTACCAGTACTAAAACAAATGGAAATCTTATGGAAATGGACCTCTGCAATTCCTCCGAGGAATCAAAAGTTTCTAAAGTTGAGCAGTTTCTTTGTACCAAACTTCTTCCATGACATGGATGAATGATTATTTAAGGATGTACAGTAGAATTCCACACAAGCAGCGATATGAAAGGAAGGAGCTATCAAGTCATGTCAATGTTGACAGCCACATTGCAGAAAGGATATGAGAAACTGTTGAAAGAGAGAGGATGACTATAAGACCAAAGACAACATTTTTAAATAAAAAACACGGGCAAAAGGGATTTGATCCCAAAAAACACTGCCTGAGTTGCTCCGACAGAAGTACTCCCAATTCATTAGTCCTAAACTGCAGTAACAAGCGCAAGACAAAAACACTAATTATCATACAAGTTCCAGTGATTTCTAATCAATCATATACTTGAAAAGAGGGGGGGAAAAAAAAGAAGAAGATAGCAAGTAGCAATACAATACACAAGACTGGAACTTTTAGAAAAAATAGCAAAAGAAAACAACAATATATAAATCCAGAAGTGGTCAACGATTGTTCAAATCACCACCAGCCATAAACAGCTCTAGAGCACCTGTCCTTGAGCCACCTAAAACTCTTCTTAAAAGACCCTTTAACTTTGCCTTCAACGGTATAAATCTTATAACTAGCAACCCTCCTTTTCCTCTGCAACTCTGGATCCTTGAAACTCCAGCTTTTTGAAACAGACCCATTTGCAGACTTGCCCTTTTTGAACTTCACATCCTGGTTTCCCATCTGGGTTTGTGTTGAGGAAGCATAAGAAGCACTGTAACATCTTAGATCCTGCATAGCACCTGAGAAAGTGGGTACTGTTGTTGTTGTCGTTGCTGCTGCTGCTCCATAGTAGCTCTCTATCTGCTTTCTTCCATCTCCACATGACTTGGATCTGAAATCCTCCATCTTCTGATTGATTTCAACTGATGTGCTTCTTCTCTCTCCCGCTAGAGATGAAATCACTCTCACCGTTTATCCTTTTCACAGGGGTGAGTGAGTGTCTCTTTTGTATAGCCGGAAAACAAAAAGAGCTTGGTAATAAAGACGTTGCCGAGGAATCGCTCACTTGTAAGTTGATCATGCGTCGGTCTGATGGATATGAATTAGAAGGCTCTTTATTTGGTCGTCAGCATTTTATCATACTAAAATCGAGTTTTGCTTCATCATGTTAGATAAAAATATCAGTAGCTTTTATTATTTTAATATGCTCAAGAAATATTGATGTATTCTAAAATTATTTAAAAATTCATGTTCTATTCTCATATTATTATTTTTAAAATTATATAATTTATTAAATTCAAAACGATTTTACCAAATTTTATTTTTCTTCCTTTTTTATGTAATTGATTTGACTGGCAAAGGATCGAGATATTGATTTTGCACGAGTAACACGTTCAAATTCAAACTTACAAGGGGAAGTAACCAATGTGTTGAGAAAATAGAAAATTTGTTTCTAGAAATTGATTGAATATGAATAGAGAATAGTTGTGCTACCCAAACATAAATTTATGTCAATGGAGAAACATTCTATGCTGCAAGTTCACATATTCCTAGGGCACATGTATCGAAATAGCCTCTTTAGGGAAAAATATAAAAAATGAGAGTAAACTCTTCATAAATAAATAAAAAAGATCCATAGCATCTTAAAAAAAAAGGAAAATAGTCTTATTAGATTAAAACATTAGTCAAAAGAACAGATAATGAGTCTAAGAATTAAGTCGAGTTTAATACATATAATAATTTATAAATGCATTATATATTCCAAATAAATCAATTAACAATTCAATAATAAGATTTAAAGCGATAGATTCAATTCAATAACTTGTTGATCAAAGAATCCAAAAGCTTTTAATTCAAATTCATAATTAGGCAATGAGATTGGGAGAAAGAAAGAAATAGCCCTCACCATTGAAAAGGAAATATTGAGTTGGGCATAATTTCCTGCAGAGGAATAATATGGAAGATGTTCTCTTTTTGTTTCGTCTTTTTCCAACAATTGCAACTTGTGCAAGCTATAAATGTTACCGTCGTGCTTTGTTTAGTTACTTACGGAAAAGAATGTGACCAAGAGGATTTATAGTAACCAAAACAGGTACGTAAGAAGAAGCATAGTTTAAAGTGTGAATTTTTTTGAACATTCTCGGCTATATGACTTCAGACTTCCTATATGCACTTAATAAGTTTGGAAACATACATTCACTGTTGAAAATCATTACTATACAAAGGATGCTAAAAGCACGTACCCTTTCATAGCCTTTCATAAACATGTTTGGACATGCTCCATCATTCTCTCCGACTTTTGGCTAACCTGAGAAATCTATTTCAGAACAATAATAGGACTTTACTGTTGGACAAGCATGCATTCACTGTAAAGAGGGTAGTAATCATTTACAACTTCGCAACATGATTGATGAAAATGGTATTTCCTCCAACCTCAGCTTTATCCTTCTAGAACTGCTTATACATTGACAAATTAACAAGCTTATCTGATCGTGAGACTAATTGGGTGATGGCGATGAACCCCGCATCGGATAGACGGCTTTTGGCACTCTGGGTTTAAAGTTCAGCGGCAACCTGGCAACTCAACTTTTGAGAATAGTATCTACCTTAAAAGATTCACTCATTTAATTCGATCATCTTGATTCGATTTTCTCTTTCCGATTCATCAAGTCATGGTAATACAGAAGCACACACATCGGTTGACCAAGAATGCAGAATATGAACCAGAAGATCATATTCCCAACCTGTGATTTCAAAAGCAAGAACAATTATGTGCTTAGTACAGCAATTGGAATAGCATTGTACTGGACTCTGACTATTGTACTCCTAATACTTTTCAGCTCAATTTTCTGTCAGGCCAATGCTCCAACAGCAAATAAGTTTTGAGTGCCTAAGAAAATTGTACGGAAACTTTACTGTTGGAAATTGGGGCTAGAATGTTAAACATCCGATCTAAAAGAGCCTTCGTTAATTTCAAATTGTACAAATTGCTGCCAGCTAAACTGATTTTCTCAGGACATCAGAACAGGTTTATTGTCAAGGGAAAAAACAAGAAGATGAACATACTAATAAGTTTTGGTAAAACAATAGACATACCATGGAGTTCCTGAACTTATTTTGAAGGAAGTTTGTGAGCACAACCAATGGAACCTGAATCACAGAGGCAATAAAAAATAGATTTTGTTAACACTTAATCAAGAATGAGACAGATATAATCTCCAGAAGGAAGATGGTCCTTTCGCTCGTTCTCTCTGCCCCATAGTACTGGGTGTTTGTGGGTTAGAGAGGAGGGTCATGAAGGGGTAGGAGACTTGCAATCATCTGAAAGGTCTCTGACTGACTTTTAGTTAAACTTATAGTCAAAATGATATTACCTGAAACATAATTCCAATAAAAGCCCAGAGCTTGAATATGTGGCAAGGAACAGCAATGCACAACTGCAAATAGGAAGATATTGAATACAGATATAAGCAAAACAAGAAAAGAAAAACTGACAGGTACAGAAGAGAGTGGCAAAATTTCATGAAGGTAATGATGGCACCTATCATTTCACATGCATTATTTAATGTTCCAGAGAATAGTTCTATGTATAACTTGTAAATCTGATTTCAATTTGACAGCTTCGATTTTGCCAGTGTGCAGCATCATATCCATATAGCAAAGAATGTCCTTTATATTAATGGCATGCAGCAAGCATGGAATAGACAAAACTTCTGTAATTTAAATCAGTTACAAATCTATAACGAAACCAGATAATACAATATTCTGATCATCTTGACAGTCCTCCTATTTTAGGGGGCCATAAATCAAAGGAAACTTCAATCTAATAAAATAGTAAAGATAAACCAGATGGTACCTCATGAAATATTGCTGAAACGATGAAGGCAATAAGAATTGCTACCCCCTGCATTGTTCCCATAAAAGAAAATATTTTAATAAACTCCTGAAACTCAAATCATCTAGTTTATGCCAAGATCCACACATGCATTAAAAAAAAGTGAGGCAGTCTATCAAAACATTCTAAGAAGAAATTTACAATATTAAAAAATTCAGATTTAGCACAGCGCAATGTTCAATTTACACTTATAATTCAGCAAACACTAAACAAAATAAAAGTAGAGAAACTAACCTTGGGTATTTTATTCCGGATGCATGGAAAATAGATATGCCGAACCATCCACTTATGAACAGGCTGAGATAAGTAAGGACTCCATCAGTAAATTGTTGGACCTACTACTCACACACTCTCTTCTGCTAGCATGTTTATACTTATGAGTGTTAAAAAGAATCAAATGGGCACTCACAATGAGAAAAGGTATCATGTAACAGTCTAGGTAACTTCTCTAAGAAAATGTTAACATGGATACTCTCCTAAGATCAACCCGTTGATAGATTCTTATCACCTTGAACGACAGACATGGTCATTGACCTCAATTTAATAACAATATGCCAAAAGCAGAATTCTAGTTGCATGCCGTAAAACCCCTTTTAACATAAGCAACAGGTCAGGTGCAAACACATGGCAAGAATGCTATTAACTTTCTGGAGAAAAAATAAAGAGCCATTTATGTTTGCTTCTTTATCAAAATTTTAGGTCACATATGAAGAAAATAAGAGCGCAAACACCCAAACCTTTGTATAACAGAATCCTATATTTATCTCAAGTGATCAAACTTCAAAGCAAGAAACACAACCCCTTCTGGTTCTCAAAGTATTATAAGCAGTAACAAGGCAAGGTCTACTTTTCACATCTTCAGTTAATTACAATAAAATCTGTTTGTTAACAAAAATTATAGAGCATACAATGGAAAACTCCAAAAAAAGAACATCATATCTAACTTATAAATAATTAATGTCTTTACATAAAAGCCTGATTGCAAATGTAAACAGCATGGATCCAACAAGTTGAAGAAATAAAACGAGTTCTAGGTGAAGAAGCATACCATATTCCACAATCTCCAGTACTGATGACAGACAGATATCCAGATAGCCAAGGAACAAATTAAAGATTTAGAGACAGTGGAGAATAATAGACAATAATTCTAAAGGAAACTGTTCCTGCACATAAAAACTTACCTCATCAACAGTTCTTGCATTCCACCAATCTTTGTAGAATTCCCGATCACCAAAACGTAGGAGTTCAGCTAGAATATTTAGCCTGTTTTTTGGAAACATGTAGGCAAGGATAATGTGCCTTTAATCAGTTAAAGAATAACATGGTGGTGGAAGAAAATGCTCATTCACACTCACCAAAGGTGAAAAAAGCAGTAGAACATGCAGAGCCACACGTATAAATTAGGAACAGATAGCTTCAGAACCCTCTCAATAGCATATAAGAGATTTCCTTTCAAGGGGTGTTGCGAGTTCTGAACAAGAGGGTTGATATACTGAATAACATACCAGCAATGAAGTCAGCAATATGATGTGTCACCTTTTATAAGTAAAATGGAAAAATGTGAAACATCCAATAGTATCATGAAGCTCTACTAACTTGTTCTATGATAAATCCCATCAGCCCTGTGAATATTACTAACTTCACAAATTGACGAGCCACCCAATTCTTCCTAACAGAAGCCGTACGAGGATAACTTGGCTGCAAAATCATGTGTGAAAATTAAGATTAGAGAAGTCAATAATGCTTGATGTGTTTATAATAGCATAAATGAGCAAAATTTTTGTGTGATGTTGAAAAAAGGATAACTGTTACCTGGTAGCATAATGTTGGAGCAACCATGAAATATAACAAGCTCTTGAAGCTGACATCTTTAGTATACTCCACATTCAAAGAATTGGGCAAAGTATCTCCCTATGTGATTATGGAGGATGGGACAACCAATTAATCATCAAGATAGATGTGAAAACAAGGATTAAATGAAATTGGTGCAGAAGAGAGAACACTTAGTCAAGCAAAAGATTCATCTCGTTTTAGTTTTTTTTTTTTTTGGTGGGTTTTTTGTTTACTTTCTTTTTTTCTGTTTTGTGAGGTGGGGAAAGAGGAGGGGCTGTATGGCCTGGGTATTATGAAAAATATACCTAAGTGAGCTTCAGCAGTTTTTAATCCCACAATTTGCAAGAAATGACCAGGAAGCAGACAAATATTAACTTATAGAGAGGTTTAGATGACAGCTTTTTGACAGTATTACATTGTTACCTTCTCAACTAACTTTGCAATTGCTCTCATATCATAGTTCGTATGTGCGTAAGAAACCAATTTCATCCATACAACGCAAGCAAAAAGCATCAACGTAACACCTGACAAGAAAGCCGAATCACAACTGCATGGTTAAAAAGAAAAGTGAGTCTCTCCATTAACACTCATTGCAATGGTATATAATAATCCCTTCACAGAACAGATAGCTAATAGATATTATGAACAAAAGAGAAATTTTGCAGAAACCTTTACATGAAATCCTGTATAAATTATTCATATATCATTGCAACAAATATCATTACATCCTGGATAAATTAGTCTCCCAAATTTGTTGAACAGACAAAATAATTCACTAGCATTGAAAGACAACTGCAGAATTGATGATGAACTTGTGATGGAAGACATGACTGGAGCAAATAAATCACGAACATGTAATATATATCAGCGCTACAAAATGTAAAATTTTCAGAATTTTTGTTCTCCTCTTGTATGCATTTCCATGGATCAAAACATACCTCAAGATCACAAAAATTGGGTACAAAATTGCTGCTGTCGTGATGAATATATGAAGCAAAACAACAATCTGCAATATAAACTCATAGTTAAACCTGAACAGCTTCAGTAATACCAAGTCATGTATATTCCTGTATAGAGCAACATACTAAACAGACTTGAAGACTTACAGGTTCAGCTATACATTTTCTATATGCCAACTTTTCAACTAGATATGCAGCAAGAGGGAATATTGGCAGAGTAAGGCTGCAATAAAAGCGCACCGGAAGCTTTTAGTTAAATATGAACTCAAACGAAACAAGATATGTGCATTGCCACATGAACATTACCAGCACATAAAGAGGGGCCAATCACGCAATGACCGTGAGCTAAACCAAAATCCAGTCTTAATTAGCCAACCATACTGCAAAAGATCAACAAGATGATAAGCCCTTCAACACCACAAATTCTAAATTCGTGAATCATTCATAAGGATGTTCCCAATCAACCATTAACTGTGAATGGAAATACAAACCTTCATTAAATTTTCAATGATAAGCCTGCTGTTTACAGCTACAAGGACCACTATACAGAGGTTGAAGAGGCCTGCGTGACTCTGCTAAAAGGAATGTGAAAAAAACTAATTAACAATCATCACAATCGATAAAATGTGACAAAACGGCACTTGTCGAACGTCACTGTCACTAGCTGTTAACTCGCCATCCTATAACAATAAAATCATTTCCTATTTGCACCTACCTATTTGATAATCAATTCTCCAAAACAAACTTAATTATCAGCCAAATGCATCGAAATTCAACCCGAACCAACGAGTTCGTGAATCACACATAAATCAAAAAGCATAATGCTTCTGAAAATATGTGACGAACAGAATTAAGCAAACAATCAGCTCCAAGCACAAGTAACTGACATACAAAGTCTCTACCTGCTTAAATATAGCGACGGAGCTTAACGGACTTTCTTTGATGTTGCGATGAGCCGGCATCGTCGGTCGGTACAGAAATTTCATGTCCGTTTCACTGCGATTCTCACTCTTACCCGCGTCACCTCCTCCGCGTTCTTTTCCCGTAACACTGAGACTGTCGGTATGCACCGCCGCAGTCGGATTCATCACATCCTCGCCGGATGAACTACCGGACTCGGAATTGTCCGCTTCGGCAATCGAATCGTTCACGTCTCTGACGGCGCTCGGCCTCCGACGAAACGAGCGATTCAGTTCTGACGACGATGAGTCGGTCAGAAGAGCATCTCCGGAATCGGCCGTCGCAGAACCACCCTCCGGCGTCTCTAGAATCGCCATTCGAGTAACAGAATCGGTTAGAACCCAAGCAACAACTGATAAACTCTTCCGAGAGGCAGCTTCTAGAAAGTATTTTAATCTACAGAAAACGCGTAAAAGAGCATGCGATTTTAGCTCGTGTGTATAAGAGGTAAGAGAGAGAGAGAATGCGGTTGTTCGTCGTCATGCAAAAGGAAGCTACAGGGGAAGGAGATTTGATAAGAGTTAAAAAGGATTTTAGTAACAGACAAATCATTATATAAAGGGGTTTACGAGCATAAGCAATACGGTGGTCAAGCGTTCGAAACGCGGTCAAGACTCTAAAAAGGTACGCTGATTGAGACTTTCCACTTCCTTCTAGCTAAAGAGGAGTGGTAATTTCGGTTGACGTAAATTTAATGAATCAAATAAGAGTTAATTACAATTTATGATTTTAAGATGTTAATTTAAATATTTTAATTTCTCAAATAATATTATTTAAATTAAATATCTAAACATATAATTTTGATTCGGATCTTTAAAGAAATTAAGTTTTAAATAATATTAATTTAATCAATTACATAATAATAAAACATCTATATTGTGAACGCAATTTGAATAATTTACCAAAAGTCCATTTTGAATTTTAATATTTTGAATTTTAAAATTTTCAAGTGTTTAAATTACAATTTAACGTTTTCAAAACTTTCATAATATTTTTTTAATGAATGAAAATTTTGACAAAATTAATTTTTCGATAATTGTTTAAATAAAAACGTAAGTGATTGTCACAAATTTAATTTTTTAAATTAATCAAAAAGTAAGTCACACTATATATCATTTCTTTTAAATTTTCCATCCATTTAGTCTACGCTGAATGTTTTGAAAACGTTGAGGTTCGATTTGAACATTTTCTAAATGTTAATAACAGTTTTATATTCTATTATAAATGCTAAGGTTGAAAGTACACTTTTAACTCGAGTAAATTTAAGTAAGTCTTATTTTTAATAGAAATGTTAATTTTGATTTGGTCGGCTTTAATTTTGACCTGAATTGACCAAGTTATAAAAAGGTCACGAGCTAATATAGTTTAGCCCGACGCCACCGACCCGACTCTTGACCTAATTGGAACAACAAAAATTACATCATTTTGTAATTTAAAAAAAAAGTAAGGATGAGTTAGGCCTGTCAGCTCGTGATGGCCTACAAGCCACCCAACTCTTGAGTCGATCCAACCTATCGACATCTATAGTCAATAATCACTAATCCAACTAATTGGATGATTTGAGTTTTCTTATTTTGTTACCAAATTATAGTTTAATATTTTATAATTATGTGTTTTAAGTTTTTAATAAGTTATACACAAATAATTAATTTAATTAAATTATTAACATTTTATGTAAAAATTCAAAAAATTATTTGAAAAGTCTTCCGCTTAGACGTCTTCTTGAATTGAATAATTCATACAGCCTATTTATTTATTCATTAAAATTCACAACTAAAGTAATATTGACTTCATATCTGTTTTTATTTAATGAGACAAATTTGGGTAAGTTGACTTTGGATTTAACAAAGCAATTTCGGTTCGGATAGCTTAAGTCGTAAGCATCCACATGCAAACCACGTCAAGATAATTATTTTTTATTTTTTTAAGGGAAAATAGAGCAAATAGTTACATAATGCTGCGTGGGTGTCGAGACCCCGCCATATCCTCTAGGAGGATCAAAAGGCAACCGAATGGCGCATTAACAAAGGAGGTAACCCCTAAATCAAAATTGACTGCAAAAACGGCTAGCCAGCCTGCGCACCGATTGCCTTCTCGATATGTGTGACATGGTAGAACCGTCTAGTTGCGGCTTAGAAGTTCAGTGATGCCGAAAATAAGGAGATTAGTAGAGGCAAGGCGGGTGTCAGAATCAGAAATGGAGTGCAAGGCTACCTGGGAGTCCAATTCCAAGATCACCCTACGGTAACCAAGATCCC
>JANSVA010000008.1:2600708-2623924 GCA_025504915.1 Erythroxylum reticulatum | reverse complement strand
CTGTAGCTGAGGGCAGCTTGTGGAGGAGAAGGTAATGTGGGAGGCGGATCTTCCTCACGCTCCCTAATTCGAACTTTTTTGGCTGTATGTCCCGCGTGATCAGACCGAATGTCGGTCTGCTGTGAGGTACTTGGTTGCATCTAGTATAAAGGTGTGATTCGAGCGTCCGCGATGCAACAATGGTACCGGAAAAAAGTATAACAGGATGCTGGAGGAATGATATGCAAAGTGCGATGAACAGTAGTTTCTTTTGATACAAAGTTGCCCAAAATATATGGAGGACTTATAGCAAACAGGTGGTAAGCAAAGAGAAAGCACAAAGGAAAGAGTTGTAGAGAGAGGTTAGAGCCTCTCTCTCATCCACAACTGCATCTTGCGTAAGAGAAAAAGCACGTCAAGATAATTATTCACATATGACCAATGGCCACTGCTTTAACCATTTTATCATTCTTCCGGTTCTACTCCAACTCTTCTTCCTTGTTCTCTACAAAACGATTCCTTCAAACAGTGTCTTGCTTTTCATTCGCTTTGAAGTATATCTAAGTTAGGCCAAGTCCGACCTGACTGCCCAATTCAAACAACAGTAGGCCGTTTAATCTTCAAGTCGAATCCAATTGAATTGTTTAGTCAAAACCTAAAACAAAGTCATTCAGTCCGAACCAGTCTAATATCATCCCAAGAAATAAACTGTAAATGACTTTTTTATTTTTATTTTTATTTCTAAAATGGTTTCTGAAATAGCATCTGCTCCAATCTCATATTTTTTTCAAGTAAAAGAGCTGTTTGTTAAATTTAATTTTGGGTTTTAATTTATTTCAATTTTAAAAAATTATTAAGATCATAAAAAGTAAGTTTTATTTTTGTTTCTATTTTCTCAATAATTTGAGTACTACCAACTAAATATATATTATTTAATATATTAACAATTAATAAAATACAAACAATTTAATTTAATATTATATATTTAATTAACTAAACTTAATTATTATTATGAATAATGAATAATTTAGTATATTTAATATTTAATTAAAGATTTGTACTTAAATAAAATTCATAATTATTAATAAATATAATTAAATTCGAAAGATTTTTAAAATATATAAATTTCAAATAAAATTTATTTAAATAATTATAATAAATATTAATTCATATATAAATTTATTTTTTAAATTAAAATAAATATTAATTCATAAATAAATTTAATTTAAATCTATCATATTAATTAAATAAAATACTTTTATCAATAAATATTATGTAAGAAATTGAAATAAATTTATTTAATTAAAAATAATTTATAACTATAATAAAACTAACAATTAAAAACAAAATTTTGATTTTATTTGAAAAAAAATAGAAAATTAAAACTTTTTAAAAAAGAAATCCTCT
The DNA here is from genome assembly GCA_025504915.1 of Erythroxylum reticulatum. Lineage (NCBI taxonomy): Eukaryota > Viridiplantae > Streptophyta > Magnoliopsida > Malpighiales > Erythroxylaceae > Erythroxylum > Erythroxylum reticulatum. The sequence goes on along the minus strand of JANSVA010000008.1, from coordinate 2,622,538 downwards.
CAACCTTTGAGCTTAAATATCACAAAAATAACGAGAACAGATCCTTTATTTTAATTAACCAATTCTTATCATATTCTATTAAATCTTATCGGCACATTTATAAAAAGACTACATAAATGTTTGTTTAAATTTGACCTGAACGAACTTTGAATACCAGGTGCCATAAATCACACGTCACTTATTGCCAAGTCCTCTCTTCCATATATGTCAATATTATTAAAGGAATTTAAGAGTCGCCGCCACACATCCAAGTAATTTCGTGAATCTGCAAGGCCAAGGTATCCTAAGTAACCCAAATATAAGAACAATAAATATAGAATCCTCGGTTACAACAAAATTTGCAGCATTCCATGAAAGACCATATGTGGCATCAAGGGACATGGTTCATACTCAAAACGGCAAGCTTTTTACTACACCTATGAAACAAGACGTTAAATAAAAGAGGGTGGGATATAACAAGGGAACAACATATAACACTTACCAAACATATTCCATCTTTCTACAAATAATGGGAAACAAAATTTGTTTACAGGAGGTCAGCAACGTTCGATGGCAGCTCTTCAATTACCACATTGTAGAACTTCTGAATGTCAAACAGCATCCTTTCATCATCATTTGTCACAAAGTTGATTGCAACACCTTTCCTTCCGAAACGTCCACCTCGTCCAATACGATGTAGGTAGTTCTCTGGCTGTGTAGGGAGATCATAATTAATGACAAGCGAAACTTGCTGGACATCAATGCCACGGGCCAAGAGATCAGTCGTAATCAGCACGCGAGATGACCCAGATCGAAATTCACGCATGATGATGTCTCTTGTATTCTGGTCCATATCACCATGAGTGGCAGAGACTGTGTGGTCTCGGCTCCGCATCTTATCTGTCAACCAGTCAACCTTGCGCCTAGTATTAACAAAAATAACACTCTGAGTAATGGCTAATGTTTCATAAAGGTCACAGAGTGTTTCAAGCTTCCACTCCTCTTTCTCAACATTGACATAAAACTGTTTTATGCCTTCTAAAGTTAGCTCCTCACGCTTCACAAGAATTCTAACAGGTTTGTTCATAAACTTCCTTGTTATCTCAAGAGCTTCAGGAGGCATAGTGGCAGAGAAAACACCGACTTGAATTTTTGTTGGCAAAAGTTGGAAAATATCGTAGATCTGTAAGCAAGTGGACAAGAGGTTAAAAGCAATAGTAAAAAAGTCGACAAAAACCTTGACCAAAAGCAGCAGATAAGCTCATTATGCACCTAAAAATTCGATTACAGAAAAACCAAGCAAGGTAGACATTTCATATTCTAATATTTCCCCAATTTCAAAACCTATTTTCTATTTGTTAGGGACTCTAATTCACAATACTTCCATGACCAAATGGACATGAACTTGCAAGCATAGATCATACAGATAGCTAAAACAAAAATAAATGGATGACCTGATCCTTGAAACCACGAGAAAGCATCTCATCTGCCTCATCGAGTACAAACATTTTGATGTTATCAGCGCGAAGCGACTGTCTTCGCAGCATGTCAAATACACGTCCCGGAGTACCAACAACAACATGCACTCCACTCGTCAAAATGCGTTGATCTTCACGAACACTGGTCCCACCAACACAAGCATGCACCTTAACACCAAGATAATCCCCAAGGGCTCGCATAACTTTCTCAATCTGTTGAGCAAGCTCCCTAGTGGGTGCCAGGACCAAGGCCTGGCATTCCAACAATCCATACTCAAGCTGCTGCAGAATACCAGAACAGAAAGTTGCAGTCTTTCCAGTCCCAGATTGCGCTTGTTGAATCACATCAAGTCCCTGGCAGAAAGGGACAATACCCCTCTGCTGAATGGCCGAGGGCTTTTCAAAACCTACAAAAAGATTAGTTCAAGTTCAATGATCTGATCATCCATTAAGAAAAGGAAACGGAGAGAAACAAAATTGTAAATACAAAATCCTTGATGCATAAAACCACAGAATTCATCCTTCCTCAATTGTTGTCATTTGCATGAATATGTAGCAAGTTGTCAACTCGATATCTCCAAATACATAAAATACTTTGCTGCATAAAGCATAAGAATATGCAAATACAACATACGAATGATGGATCTACATCATAACATATGCAAGCAAATATAACAGTACTATAAAGAAAGAACATAAAACCCAGCAGCGGATACCATATGCATAAATGCCCCTCAGAAGATTCTCTTGCAAACCCATTGAGTCAAAACTTTCATAAACCTCTTCATAAGGTGTAAAGAAATCTTGTGCATCAGCTGCAAGACTGCAGACATCAATATGAATCAGAAACAAATTAGAATGCCCATTTCAGGTATATTAGCACCGAAATATGACAACTAATATGTAGCTGATAAGTACATAAAAAGAAAGACAAATAACATGAACTAATAACAAGGGGGGAAATCACGTTTCCATTTTGGCATCATACTGCCGAGCATCGAAGTTTGATCCTTCTGGTGTTATTCCTGCCATAACTGCAATAAAAACCAAAATTAACAAATCAGCCATGGTAGTAGACTACTGCTGCAAAAATTATAGCAAGTGGTCGTTGTTCTGCATCAACTAAGTAAGAAAGATCTGCTGTAAACTCCACATCCTATAGGTTATCTACCAAGAAAACAATTGCCCTCAGTCAGGTAGAGTCCCAACTCCCTAATCAAGGATCACTTTTTTCTTCACAAAAAAAAAAAAGAGACAGAATTTTCCTGTATACATACTTGAAAAACTCGAATTCTAATTGATCAAGAATAATGAAACAAAAAAATAGGATAACACGTCCGCGTTTTTTGTTACAAACCTGACCTAGCTTTTCACGAGAAACAAGACAAGCGATCACAAGATAATACTTGCAGCAAAGGATCAAAAAAACAATTAAAAAAACATCAAAAAACGCGCTGAGAAACAAATCCAAACAAAATCAAACACAAAGCAATATTCAGCACTTAAAATCAGTTAGCTTCCTTGAAATCAACCAAGAGAAACGGCAAGGCGGACATATAAAAAACGTAGAAATCACAAACCAACAAGAAAGGAAAGCAAATTGTCTATTAGTAATAAAAATTGGACGAGAGAACTAAATAAATAAAAAAAAACAAAGTTAGATGGACACAGTAGATGAGAGGAGTGAGAGAAAAAAGACCTGAAGATGAAGAGAGTGTGATTTGCTGTAATTTGGGGAAATTAGGGTTCTCTGTTTTTCCCAAACTCCGCACGAGTCAAGGAAAGATTGCTCAGAAAGCACAAGCACCACAATCAGTGAGCTTTCGTTGGAAAAAGGAGGCAAGAGACATCCTATTTATACATATACAAACATGATTCGCTCTCATTGTTTACAAATCAAATTGAAATAGGATTTCAAGTCGGTGTACTTTGGGCTCTTGAAGGCCCATCTCTTTTATGCTATGTTGTTAAAGTTACTTTTTCTTTTTTTGTTTCTTTTCCTATCCTAACTTTTGTGCAATCAATCAGGAAAATGACACTTTGAAAGCTTAGAAATACCCTACCTATTAGATATGCACTGACGACCTAATAAAGCGGAGGGAAAATTAATTTTTTGTGGACGGTCGAAATTTATCATATCCAATTCAGCCTATAAAGTTCAAAATGAAATTAAATAATTCGGTTTCAAATAATCAACAATATTGCTAAAATTAAAATGAGTTGGGACTCTTTTCTCCATATTCAAGCCTTCAACTTAATCTATTTTTAAAGAATTAATCAGCACTTAGACCATCCCTTCGAGGTCAAACTCGGCACCGTTGCAAGTAGATGACGAAGATAAGCAACGGAGGCAAACCAAAGGTCCAGCTTAGGAATCATTAGAGCACAATTTGTTAAGTATATTAGACACTCAAGCTATAATTCTTGATCAATGGCAAACTTGCAGTCTTATACACTGACGATTAGCAGTTTTCCTTAGCAGATCAGACATTTATGCCTCTGGAGATTCTCAGCACTCTTTTCCAAATCCCGCAATTAAAGTATGACGATGCCACCGTCGGTGACCCGTGAACTCCTAAGAAAACTTTCAGCAAACGACTTACCTACATGCATACTCTATTCAATTAACTCTTTAACCACATCTGCAGCAGAAAGTGCAATAGTGGCTTCCAAACTGGGAGATGATATCTACAAGGCCTCCATAGCCTCCAACTGCAGTCACCTGAAAACAGCGGAGGCCATTGATCAGACATCAGAAGCAGCGATAAGAAAAAGCTGCCAATGTAATTCCTAATGCCATGCTGAACGAAGATGCATGTACCCAGATGTGAAGAAAGTACATTGTAATATATGAGTATAAAATTTAACATATTCCCCACTTTAAACATTTGCTAATGAAAATAGATTTGTTGAATATTAAATGCAAACCATGACATGACAAATATTCCGAGAAGGGAAGCTTTCCCGACCGAATTCATAGTAAGAGCTGTAGGAACATAACTGAAGATGACTCTAGAATCAACATACAGGTAAATAAAAAAGAAAGCCGAGTGCTTTTTGAACATTATGCTCCAAAAATTGAAAGCAGCAGTTAACGAAAATAAAGTAAGGGAAAATACCCCTGATGGGTGTACAGAGACAGAAAACGCTGACTGAGGAGCACATGGTATTTGTGAGAGAATCGCTCCGCTTATATCAAAACGACTGAGTAGAGGTTCAGCTCCAACAGCTAAAATCTGAGACAATGATAAAATGATGACTAGGTCTGGATAAAAGCAGAACATGATAATTTCTAATAGTTGCCGGTGTCTTGTCATTGGCATCAAACATGGAACTGCCAGATTGAAGTACTCAATGTACAAAGGCCCAAGGAGATAACCAGTACTCAGATGTCATATGTTGCCTAAGGTGAGATCTCCATAACCCAACACGTAAGCTAATCAATTTTGGTATAGAGTTATGATCTACATGTATGTTCACCGAAAAATTTAAACTTTTAGGTTCAATAGCTACTTGAAATTATACAACCAACATTTATAAACTGTTCAATATTGGGCACTAAACCATTTGTAAAATATTGGCAAAAAGTAGTTCCGTATGAAAAATACTTCCTTTTTTCCTTTCAATGATAGTGGTACTTGAAATAAGTCCACATACGCACCTAAGTTAGAAACACATCAAATATTCTAAGATAAAAAGGAAAAACACTTACTTGATGATCATCAAATTTCACATCCTGTATTGATGCGCTGGTGGAAGTTCTTGAAACACATTCGGAAACAGGAATATTCCAAACAGATAAGCTTCTACCGGTGCTACAAGCCTAAAAATGAAATCGGTGAAATAATGTTACATCATAAGCAAGCAAAACCAACATAGAACTTTTTTGTCATGTTCACTCCTATCCAAAGTTAAATGAAATTATGTCTTCCAAGGCATGAACCTCACCAACCAGCTCTCACTTGCATCAAGGGCAATGCAGCTAACACACGACGAGAATCCTTTCAACTTCTTGTCCTTCCCAGGATTAATTACTTGTAAACACTTCCCAGTTTTGCAATCTACGGAAAAGGTAAACAAATAAATGGCAAAGGCAAAGGCAAAGGCAACGTCCCATAACTATAAGGGTGAATATCACCAGCAGAAGTTTGAACTAACTCTATTCATCCATCACTATACTTAGATTGAGTACTGACTCAAATGGCATCATGGTAGCAGTTATATAAATGTGAAAGGTAATTAAAAGAAGGGGAATATTGTTCAACTCTTTAAATCAGGATTATGGATAAATCATTATTACATCATGGCTTGATATCCCAAGTCGACTATTTCAAGCTAAATGACACAAAGCTAACAGAGAAAAAGTTTTTTTTTCCTTAAAAAAGTCCTTAAAAGATCATCAGCAATTTCTGTCCATGTTCTCTCCTTGCCACCCCAGAACCTTAGAAGATAGAAATAATTAGGAAAGCCTCAAAGCTGCATGTTAAATCAAGATTGTTTCTTCAACTACTTGATATATGATAGGACAAATTGCTTTTGAAGAATAGTAAACTAAAAATTTTATCCCAGGCCACATCCATGTAACTTTCAGCGAGTTCCTGATATTATTAGCTCATCACTCGCAAGAAATACAGAATCAAGTATAAAAATTGAACCATAATTGAAACTAAATAGTGAAGAGCATACATATGTTTCAGTTTAACACTTAAATTATTGAAATAAAAGGCCAAGCATTACCCCAAATTCGTGCAGTTCCATCCTCTGAACCAGTTATAATCTGAGCGATAAAAGAAGAAGCAGTTAGAAATCACCCTACATTAACCTGAGTTGTCAGATGGTGATGCTAAAATGGAGCTAAATCTTCCACACCTCCTGGAAAACAGTGACATTGTGCAAACCAAAAGCAGTAAAGAATATCGCATATAATAGGTAATAAACTGCACATAATATTGAATAAGTTGGGGCAAGGTTTTGTGGTGATTGTGACGAGATAGTAGAGGCTGACCTGATGTGTAGAGTTGCGAGCAACTATGCAATGCAAGTAGTCCGAGTGGCCTTTAAAAACCGTCTTGATTTTATTGGTCTCCTGAATAGCTCAATAACGATCAGACTATATATTAATAACAATGCAGGACATTAAAAGAACATGTCAAATTCTCCAGTCTGGAAAAAGTTTACAACGCAGAGCATGCATGGTTATTTATTCACCTTGGAAAAATACATACCACATCCCAGCCATAAGCACAAGAATCACCTGCTGCTGAGTAAATGGCTCCTCTCTAATTCACAACAAACAATGCAATTTACAATTCAGTACGCAGATGGTAAATCTAAATACATCAAAAAGCAGCTGAATATATGTTTGAATGAGTTAGTCTACATGTTTACTCCTTTTTTCACGTAAGAGTAGGGGGAGAGAAAGATTGAGTGTATCAAACCTGAGGGTCCAGAGCAATGGCATTATTTTCTGGAATTGGGGAAAGAGCAGCCCATGGACCTCTGAAGGACAGGAATAAGATAAGAAATGGAATAAGGCATTAAAAGAGGCATTCATGAAGCTGTGGCTGGCTAAATGTGCATATTTAATCCTAAATGTGTCTATGAAAACAAAACATAAAAGCTCTTTTTTTTCCATGCGCTAGAAAGCAGATTCTTATCTAAAATTCCTCATCTTATATAATAGTTGATTTTTTACCATGGTAAATATATTTCAATACTCAGGCATACTTCTTTCTCTTAGACCTCATATTTTACTTTATGCATGTGCTTATAAGACCCATAGAACAACAAACCAACTCAAATAGTAAATTTGAAACCGAAACCTGGACAATATCAAACTTAATGTTTCAGTTGTGCACCTAAAATTTAGGAAGCTTAAAATAACAACTAAATGAATAAAACCATTTCTAAATCCATGAAGGGGAACATAATGTGATAGTTATGATAGATTACAAGACACAACAACAAAAAATCAATCCACGGAAGAGGCTAATCCCACAACTTTCAGTAGAAATAATAAATACTTCAAATCAATTAAACTCCTTATATCCGCTCCTCTTTCTCTTGAGCAATACACAAGAATGAAAAAAGGCGAGGGTGGGGACAAAACAGAGATTTGCTATTGATCACAAATGCAGTCAGAAAAGCAAACAACTATAAAAAAAAATAGATGGTAGCATATATTGTGTCATTATCACTCACTTGTGCTGGGGATTCATCAGGTCAAGCACAGCATTTATGTGATTTCCTAGGGGGAAAATGAAAAAGATTAGGAAAGAACAAACAGAAAAATAGAGCACGACCACAAACGGTAATGTATATAAGCTATCAATTTAAAAATGATCTGTAACTGAAAAAAGTTGTAGAAGCATGAAATGAGATCCAATAAAACAAAAAGTAGTAGCAACCAGACCATCTTTTTCATCTGCCAGATGCAACAAACAACAACTATGCTAAATACATCTAGATATTTGAACACTAATATTGCGGCAGTGAAAATCAATTACCTTGAGGAGGGACAGATAGTTCTGGAATACCAAAGTCTTTCCACCTCCATCCCCGTATCCGACCATCATCGCCGCAACTAAAAAATTTACAAAAATGTGAATCTATAATGCATTCAAGACAAAGGGTAGTACAGAGCAATTTCCAACAAATTTACATTTATAAACACAAAACAGATCCACAAGATTATCAGCAGACATAAGTAAAATATAAAACCATGGAAAAAAAAGAATCACAAATGAGGCAACTAAAGAATTAATCGCTTTCTGAGGACTAATCAAGCAAAGAACTCAATGCTAAAGAACGATAACTCTCGAGTAAAAGGAACCTGAGTAACAATGTATTTTCACCATTGCCGTAGAATTTGACATCGTACGCAGGTCCATCGTGTGCTTGAATGAATCCATCAGGTTCAACCCTAATGACATACCAATAACATTTTCATTAAATCCAAACGCATCAACTCACTATCGATCGCTCATTCACGGCCACATGGCGCTCGCTGTACTTACTGTTGAGCTCTCTTTCCGTTAAAGGCAACAGGCTGCAAATAACATCAAACAAATGATCAAACAACACACAAGCACATTCAAATCTCATTTAGCGTCAGGGAAAGTTCAATGAAACGCACAATCTTGGAAATACAAGTTGAGAGGGAGTAAGAGGCGAGAGATCCGTCGCTAGAGGCGACGACGACGGCGTCGGGACCGGAGTCCGGAGACGGTGCCCAGGCGGTTCTGAAGACGGTAAGCGACTGAAGCTCACGCTCCTGTAGAATGCTGTCTCTGTATGAATCTTCATCCCAGTTCATCGCATCTCCCCACATGATGGTGATTTTTGACTAGGGTTTGGTGCGAATCTTGGCCAGTGGCCACTGGTTCAGTCTAGGACTCTCAGTTAGCTTGCACTTCAACGGTGCCGTTGCAAGACGTTTTTCCTTCCCCTTTCCTTCGTTCGGTTCGATAATTTGTTTTGGAGGGAGAAATTAAACAAAAGCGATAAAGTTAACGAACAGTTTGGCCTTTTAAAAAGTCATTTTTTAATACTACAAAAGTTTTATTTAAGAAAAATGAATATTTTTTACTCTAAAATAAAAAATATTTTTTAAATAAATATAACTTTTTGGATAGTCAAAATATAAATTTTTTAAAAATTCAAATTTGAAACTTTTCAAAAAAAATATTTTTTTAGATAGATTTTTATGAACCTATTTTTTAGTCCCTTTTGCCATTATGTTTAACATATAATTTCTACAATACTCACAATCTCATTTTTATATTTATTTTGAAATTTATATAATATTATTTGACTTTTTATATATTTTTATATTTTTATTTATTTTTATTTTACTTGTGTTATAATCCATATAAAAGATTTGATTATATATATTTTTATTTATGTTTCGTATAGTTTAAAATTATATAATAATTAATATATTGTAATTTGTATATTGTTTAATATGCTTTAAATAATATTTATATGCATATAATTTTTATTATAAAATAAAATATAGCTAAAATTAAAATTATTTTTTATATTTATGTTACTAAACAGTCTATTGTATGAAACTCTTTCAAAAAATCTTTTTTTTAAATGACAGTCAAATAATCAACTGATTTCTTAGAAAAGTTATTCTCAGAAAAGATCTACAGAAAAAAAAAACTCTACTAGTATAAGCTCAACTAAACAGAAACTTAAGCCGGTTTGATTGGTTCCAACTTTATTTTTTAAATTTTTGATTAATCATAAATTTGGATTAAATTAATATATTAAATTATATTTGAAAATTTTTAAATTAATTTTTAACTCAAATCCATTATATAGATAATGATGATGACAATGATAATAATAATACTAGTAATAATAATAATAATAATAACACATTTTATCCGTATTAAAGAAGTTAGGTTTAATAATTAAGTTATTTTTAGTGGCAAGCAAATTAGGTAATTTCTTTTAAATTATAGCACTCTTAGGAAAATTGTATAATTTGAAATTGATTTTCTGTCTTTTTATTATATTATATTTAAAATTTTATAATATTAATCAAGATTATTAAAAAATAATAATATATTCAAAATTTTAGTTTATTATCAAATTAATCTGTTAATCATTATGTGATTAACAGTGCTCATATCATGTTAGTAAGATTATTAAGATGTAAGTACCTAACACATTAAAAATTTAAAAATGTAATCCTAATATTTTAATTTGAAATTAAGAATATAACCTTAACAGTTACTAAATATCTTTAAATAAAATGATTGACTTATAGATTTTTTGTCACATGCAAATTTACTTTGTTAATATGACACTATTAATTTGACAGTTAGTAATTATAAAATTTTTATTTGTTCTAATTAGTATTATAAATCAAGCAAAATCTAAAAATTTAAGTGATTTACTATTTTTTACGAATTACGTTAAATGAAAAATAAATTTAATTTTTAAAAGGATATTTTAATCTTTTCTAAAAATAAACACCAAATTTATGGTAACAATGAATTAGGCTAAGTCCTTAATACTCGAGTTCAGCGGAATTGAGTTATTTGGATTTTTTAAAAAAAAATTAAAAATATAAAATAACGTCTTTTTATATATTGAAATCTTCTGATTCTCTTCACGATTCACGGTGACTTGTTTTTTTTAACCTCTTTGAAATTCCTTTCCCCCCAATTAAGCTAAACAAAATAAGATGTTGAAATGGCAATTGCTATACAAACGGCTGTAATCGGTACCTATTTAAAAGAGTTGAATTCAATTAAGCAATATTTACATCCATGTTCAAGCTGGAAAGGCATTTTAGATTATTACCCTATTCACTCGAGGTTTGAATTCAGAACTCACACCATGAGCACAACCTCACCACGTGAACCTGCAAAGAGAAGAATAGTTCAAATACAAGCTAACCAAAGATGCAGAAAACAAGCTACTTTGTGGCAGATGAAAAGAGTACGATATAAGAAGAATGAATTCAGACTTTACATCTCTCAAATATCTCTTTGGCAAATTGCAGTAGCGAATCTTCGTGTTCAGCCATCTTTGCAGCCTTCTCAGCCTCCTCAACTGCTTCAGCTGCTACAAATGATTTATTTTCAGCTTCTGCAATCCTGTACGCGGCAGCCGTTGCTGCCTCTTCAAGGGCATCTTCAGAGTTTACATAACCAGTGATACCCAAATGTCTGGATTGTAGATGTTTCTGCTTCGGGCTACGAGTCTTTGTGGCAAATGAGGAAGATTTCTTGACTTTATAGCCATTTTGGACCTGCATTTCAATTGCATGCAAAAAACATAATGTATATTCTGCTTTTGATAGATCTGACCTATAATTGCATGAGATGCTCAAGTTATTCACATTACAAACATGTTTACCTGGGTAATCCAAGTTGTGTTTCTTTTATTTATCAATTGAACCAAATAACCACAAAGGAGCCTAGCCTTTTAGTATAAGTTGATAGTTGCATGTTACGATGAACTCATTGACATAATGATTATTCCAAAATATCTTTTGGCTAATGGATGGGCTGTCACCATATAAGTCAAATCTTATGATTGCATGTTCATGTTTTCTGTCTTGTCCAAGTTAAAAATGGGCATCATCATCTAAACAAAGAAAAAACATTATACTAATTGAAAAAGAAGACAATTTAGGTTAAACAGATTGAAAATAAATTACATTCTTGCGAAAAGATATTGATAAAAAGATTATATGAATGAGAGACGGTGGACATTTCTTCACCTTTTCAAGTTTTTCTTGTGCAACCAATCTTCTCAACCTTGAACTCAATTGCCTCCTAAAACTTTGTGGCAACACTTGTTTTCGCTGCATGTATGGTCAAGAATACAACAGAACATGAAAGACGACCATATTAAAAATCGTAGAAATGAGAAATTAAAAACATCATGTCTACCATTTGAAAATTGCTAGAGAACTGATTTCTATGCAAAATTAATTTATGCATTAATGGAAGCTTGATTTTATATTGAGATACTTCAAGAAGAGATGCATCCACTTTAGTTATAAGGCCTGATTTTGTGGTCCCTTTTTTCCTTTTCAAATTGTCAGTTTTTCCCTTCTTGCACTTACAAGTTGGAAGCAACATACAGAAGTATATAAAAAGCTTAACAAAGTTCACAAAATCATGGATTTGTTTCTATATAAACAAGATGAGTACCTTCCTCCATGGTTAATCAATGGCCAGAAATTAGGAGAAGAAAGAGTAACATGACAGTTGCAGAAAATTCCTTCAAACCTCGATGTAATTGACAATGGCACTTGCATCTGCTCCATCTGGCTGGTTCAAAGCTGCTATTGCTTCAAAAATCATAGCATTGTACCTGAATAAAGAAAGAACTTGGTTAAGCAATACAGAGTCTTCACCAAAGAAAATTAAATAAAAAAGGATAACAATTATCGGGAATTCTACCCCCAAAATCTTAAACCATTCAAGTTATCTGCAATCATCTCTTGGTAGTGTCATTAACAAAACCTTTTTTTTTTAATTCAATGGAAAGGTAATCGGAAACTCCATATTTTTATCCACGAAAGATAGATTACGTTCATACTAGTCAATAACATTCACACACAAACGAATAACAAATGCACTTTCCACGTAAGTTTCTAAAGAAGACTACAGATAGCAGTCACTATAAGATATTAAGAGCATACGTTGGAGCAACTTTTCCGTCGTTCATGCTTCTCGAAGAATCATCTGCCATGCAGACCACGAGATCTGAGCAAACTGCAGCAGCAGCAGCAGCAGCATTCGACGATGTATTTGCAGGAGGAGGAGCAGAAGCATCGGCAAAAACAGGTTTAGGTTTGGAGGGCCGTGCCTTTTCCCCTGCACTGATACTCATATTCCTCCATTTATCCTATCAAAACCAACAGCCAAACTCATCGCATTCTAAGTACAAGTTCAACTTTACCTAATCATCAAAAAGACGTTTTATTTTCCTTATACCAATTCTTTAATTTTGATGAATGCAAAAAAAGGAAGAAAAAGCAAATCAGAGACACGGAGAGATCAAGAATAATATAGAGAGTACCTTGAGATCGATGTTGGAGCGAGAGAAGAGAAAAAGATTGAATTCTGGATCTTTCTGGATGTTCTTCCACTTTCCAGCTCCATGTTTCGCCACCCCCGCCCTGAGAGCCTCCTCTTCCTCCGCCGTCCATTTCTGTTTCGGATTTCCCATCTCTCAAACTCGTACTCGAACTGGAACTCGCTCTCTCCCTCTCCGGACCGTTGCCGATACTAGAATTCAGCCCTAATTTTCCGAATTCAAAACGACGTGTGAACGGCGCCGTGCAGAGCTCTCCCATAAATCTGACATCGTTTTGATTTATATCTACGTTTACGATAATTGTAAAAGACACCGCCAATCAGATCAGTCCATGTGGCACTTTCAGGATGACGGTTTTGAACACCTCAGCTCACCAAAAAAACGTGCTTCCCTATCCCCAAAGACTGATTAGCAAAAGCTTTCACCAGAAAACGCTCAACACATAGAAATAGACTCACAGAGACCAAGTCGAGACATAGTGTTAAAGCTCGCACTAATCCTTGTGGAAGCTACAAAAGCTTCGTTAATGGCGTGAAGGCTGTGCATTTTCTCTCCAGCCAAACAGAAGTTTCAGAACGAGCTGCTAAACTCCACATACGTAAACATGGATTTTTGTTTAGGAGCTCCAGCAATGGCGGCCTGTTGTCGCCCTGCTTGGAGCTCTCGAACTCAAACGCCGAGGGCGAGACAGTATCCATGGAGCAAACGGTACCGTTTGTTTAGAGTGAAAGCGAGCGGTGCAAGGAGTGACGTCAGTTATGTAGCTGTTAAGCAAGACTTTGCGGATGAGGAAGATTACGTCAAAGCCGGTGGGTCTCAGCTCCTTTTCGTACATATGCAGCGGAATAAAGACATGGATAAGCAGTCTAAGCTCGCCGATAAGGTATTGCTAGTTCTTCATCTTTTGATTTTTTAATTTGTAAGTTTTTTAATCTTATAGATTTTGTTTTACCCAGTTAAGGCCCATACCGCTTGAAGGAGAGTTACTAGATTTGGTTGTGATCGGCTGTGGACCTGCCGGTCTAGCTCTGGCTGCAGAGTCAGCTAAACTGGGCTTAAAGGTCGGACTTATTGGTCCCGACCTTCCTTTTACTAATAATTACGGCGTTTGGGAAGATGAATTTAAAGGTAAAAACCAAAAAACTTAATCATACTTGAATGCTAGTTCTCTATTTTTAGCTTCTAGTGCTTCGTTAATGTGGTGATCGATCGATCGTGTGCTTTAATTTGCTTCATCTTAGGAGCTGGATTACTTTCATATTTTTCTTGTGACATTTAAGTCTTATTTTGTTTATTAAATGTCCAGATCTTGGACTTGAAGGGTGCATAGAGCATGTGTGGCGTGATACTATTGTATATCTCGACGACAACGATCCCATTCTTATTGGGCGTGCCTATGGACGCGTTAGTCGACATTTGCTTCATGAAGAGTTGCTGAGGAGGTATGTGTGGTGTGGTGTGGTATCTAGTAACCTTTAATTTTTGTTCTATGATGAATTGTCGTGTTAGTCAAGTTAAATGATGAAATTTGGCTTTTCTATGGATATGTGATGCATATTAATTTCTTCTAGGTGTATCGAGTCAGGTGTTTTGTATCTGAGCTCGAAAGTGGATAGGATTATTGAAGCTAGTGATGGTCACAGTGTTGTGGCGTGCGAGCATGATACTTCTGTTCCATGCAGGTAAATTAGTGTTATCTCTGTTAGAAAGTTTTTTTCCCCAAATTGTGTAATGTGGTACCAGTTCATTAGACGTCAGGTCTCTAACTTTTGTGCTATAGGCTTGCGATTGTGGCATCTGGAGCAGCTTCAGGAAAGCTCTTGCAGTATGAGGTTGGAGGTCCACGAGTTTCTGTTCAAACAGCTTATGGCGTAGAAGTAGAGGTATGAGAACGGAGTCTATTCTTCTAGATAAGTACAAATTGCGTAGGCTCCATCTCGATACTTGAAATTCTCAAGTTCAATTTTGGTATTGAATTTCAGATCTTATTCTGTATAACCCCTGCTTTTCTCCAATTTTTCCTCCAGTTAAAATGGCTGTGGCACGTAATTGATCGACATTGTATTTTGTTACCGTTTCTTTTCATACCTTAGGCATGGTTGTACACTGACCTAACTGTATCGTGCAATTTCTTAATTCTTCTTTTTTCATTTTTCTTTAGATTCTGTTCGTAATTGCAATGCCAATTCTCTCATTTTGAGTATGGTTTCAACAACAAACTGATTGTTTAAGAAATTAGGTGTGACATCAATCATTTGTGGCGCTGATCATGTTTTATAATTCCAGGTGGAAAATAATCCATACGATCCTAGTCTTATGGTTTTCATGGATTACAGAGACTATATGAAGCAAAATGCTCCATGTTTAGAAGCTGAATACCCCACATTTCTTTATGCAATGCCCATGACATCGACACGAGTCTTTTTTGAGGTTTTCTTCACTTTTTCTTTCCTTTTGATGCTTCAAGTCATTACTCGTAGCAATCATGTGAATATACTTAGTAGCTACTAAATGTAGGAAACTTGTCTGGCTGCAAAAGATGCTATGCCTTTTGACTTGTTAAAGAGAAAACTGATGTCAAGGTTGGAGACGATGGGTGTCAGAATTTTGAAAACATATGAAGAGGTAATCTTGACAGCTATA
The DNA here is from genome assembly GCA_025504915.1 of Erythroxylum reticulatum. Lineage (NCBI taxonomy): Eukaryota > Viridiplantae > Streptophyta > Magnoliopsida > Malpighiales > Erythroxylaceae > Erythroxylum > Erythroxylum reticulatum. Next base: position 2,606,867 of record JANSVA010000008.1, on the reverse strand, counting down.
TTTTGTTAAAGGCAGTGAGTTTCCTTGTCCGCTGCACAAAAAACAAAACTCGCTTCTTCTTAATATGCTTTTTCTTCTTTCTTTTTCTCAATTGAAAGTAGTCTTCTCCTTCGACTGCCAGATAGGTTTCATCTTTATCTAGTGATGAGATTTTTGTCAATAAACAAACATTTGATAGTCATCTATTTTCATAATTTCTCTAAGATTACTCGAACAAGTACTATTGCGATGGGTTCTGGAAAAACGTAAACTTTTTCTTAACAAAATACAGGCCTTTATATAATCCTGACCGTTGAGATTGTCACTGTTCATCCAATCAATTTGTTTGCATCTTAGAAAGATTTTATATCGTTGTCTTAATTTTCGCGCAGGAGTGGTCTTACATTCCAGTTGGTGGTTCCTTGCCCAATACTGAGCAAAAAAATCTTGCTTTTGGTGCAGCAGCTAGCATGGTGCATCCAGCTACTGGTGAGAACAGTTAAGATAAATCATACCTTCTTAAAAATATTGAATTTGATGTTTATATTCTCATTTTACTTAATAGGATATTCGGTTGTAAGATCACTGTCCGAGGCTCCAAAGTATGCTTCTGTGATTGCAAATATAATGAAAGGGGACCATTCAAGCAAGCTTACTCATGAAATAATTAAGCCAAGTATCTCAATGCAAGGTATGCAGCTCAACACCTGCATAACGATTTGACGTTTTTCCTTTTTCTCCGTTGTTAATAATTCCATTTTCATATATTAGATGCATGCATCTTGTATTTGCATCTTCTCTAATCTTGTTTATGTGACATCACAGTACGTTCAGCTTTTCTTAAACATTCTAGTCTAGTTTGAAAACTACAAATAAGCGGAAGTCCATAAAGCTGCCGACTGTGCCTTCTTTTCTTTTCTTGTTTTGATTACTCCCATCACCAAGTCTGAGATTGTGTCTTGTTAATTAATCACTACAGATAAAATTTTATTTCATTGGAGATTGATTATGCCTTCTGGACCTTTTAACAACTAGCACATTTGCTAAATCACGAGCATAGTAGGAAGCGTTGATATGACAAATGCTGTTTCTTTTACAGCCTGGAATACACTTTGGCCCCAAGAAAGGAAACGTCAAAGATCATTCTTTCTCTTTGGACTAGCACTTATACTGCAACTGGATATCGAAGGCATCAGAACGTTCTTCCATACCTTCTTTCGCTTACCAAATTGGTATGATTCATTACTTCAGTAGTTACTGGAAGAATAATAAAAAAACTGAGGTATTAGTCCATAGATATGAAGAGTGAAGCTTGCCATAATATAGTTAGTTGGATCTGACACTTTCTTTAAGGTTATAAAGGCAACAAACTTGTCAATTTTATTTGAGAGAATTTGATTAATGGATCTTAGAACACATTTATGGAGTACACCTATCAATTACTTGACTAACTTCCATCAAATCCTTACCTCGAGCATTTGATTGAATATATCTTCTTGCAGGATGTCGCAGGGGTTCCTTGGCTCTACTCTTTCCTCAGCAGATCTTGCATTATTTGCCGTTTACATGTTTGTGATTGCCCCAAATGAAATGAGAATGAGCCTTGTTAGACATCTACTCTCTGACCCAACTGGAGCAACCATGATAAGAACTTATCTCACATAATAGCTTACATCTTTTGTTTCAAGCATATTTCTTGTTAGATTCAGTCATCTTGTGAATCGAGCCTGTCCAAGATCTATTAATAACTAGCTTATGTATATATAACTAGTTTTGGGGTGTATATTTCATCTTTTAGGTTTCTAGGTGTAATCCCACATGGAGTATATGTGAAATCTCCGCATAGATGACTTTTCTGGAGCCAATAAAATTCTGATCACTGGTGAAAAACCCCTCTAGGTCGCGTATTTTGGCCATCAAGTATGTCATTATTCCTGATTCTCTGGCCCCTGGTAGCCACATAATGATAAATTGTTTGGTTTTATTTTGCTTTTGATTTTTTTATCTTGTATTGGATTGAAATTTTAGTTTTATTTCCTTATTCTCAGAACTTGTAAAAATCATTTTTTTTTATTTTTTGTTTTCATATTGTTTAATTTATCATTAATTAAATATGTGATATTAATTACTAATAAAATATAAGAATAATATATTTTAATTATTCTAAATTTTAAAATATTTATTTATTAAGTAAAATTTAAAAATAGCAAATATTTAATTTTAAATAACATTAGTTTTAATAATTAAAATATTTATTGATAAAATAATAAATATTTATTTACAAAATTTTAACTTATATAATTAACTGTTCTAAAATTTTTTTACATAAATAAAAAAAACTTGAAAAAATAAATGATATGCATTTCTTACCTAATGAGAATAATGTTGATGGAGGCAAAAGTCTTGAACTTAATGTGTTTTTTTTACTAAATTTTAATTAAAAAATTATGAATTTGGGCATTTAGTAAGAGAAATTTTATTTTGAAATGCCTGTTTTCACTGCTGTTTTACCTCCCAAAGCAAAAGTTTACTAAATTAAGTTTGATATTTACTCCATAAATGAACTTCTTTAAATCTTTAAAAAAGAAGCACTCTTTGTTTTGCTCAAATGAAAATTTTTTATATCATAAAATAACTTATAATTAATAGGTCTTTAATGAATATGGGTCTTAGGCAAAGCCCCATCTCGTCCTTGCTCAGGACGGACCTTATACGATATAACAAGGCATCTTCACAGGCTTCATACACTACACCCTTTCTTTCCTTCGAAAGCTTAGCCATTTATACACCATGCCCATTTTTTCTTGAATAAAGTTACTATTTGAATACAATCAATGAAAAAAAGAAGAAGAATATCTTTAACATTAATTTGTATTTATTAAATTTATTAAGTGATAAAATAATTAAGTGACATAAATAAAATATAGAACAATAATGTATAAAAAACTAATAAAATAACGAAAAATTGAACTGATAGATTTCTTTTATAATAAATTAAAAATTAAAGTATTTTAACTTTATCTTTTAATGTTTATTAAATTGAATAAATTTTACATATTTTTAATAATTAATTTAAAAATATATATTGGTCCGTCGTTACAGAATACCTACCCTTAGCCTTTTATAATAGTGTTGGGTATGTGGGTCGAAATTCTGCAGCCCGCAATCTGTGGATTTCTTAGAAACACCATGTCGTCTAATCAGTGTCTTCATCAGCAAACTTTCAACTGCACTGGCCGTAGTATCATTTATACCATTCACAGAGGGAGCCAGCTGTCTTTATTATGATGATTTCGCTCGTATCCTCTGTATGATGGGAAAGTCTTGACAAGATTTTAACGGAAGTTCATCTGCATATACCTTAGTCAATTCTACAAAGCATCTTCTACCGATTCTGAAAGGTGGGTCCTTCACGGTTTATTTTGTGGAGTTGAATTTTTTTTAACTGGGGAGAACTGAAAATAGCTTATACTACAAGTCGAGGGATGCAAAGTCCTGATATATCCTCAATAAGGAAAGAGTAGCACCCAATAGGTGGATTTACAAAAGTGGTGGTTCCTAAATCAAAATGTGTGACATAGCTCGCAAATCAGTTTGCGCATCTATTGCTCTCTCGATAACTGTAGCGATGGATAATCGTCCTGTTTCGAGTGAGCAGTTCATAAATACTCTGAACTAAGGGATTAAGAGCCCTAGAACGGTTAGCCGCGGACGATAGGATACTGATCACTATAATCGAGTTCACTTCAAGTTCAATCCGACGATAATCTAGGTTCCAGGCAAGTGTGAGCCTTGTATACACTCCCTACAATTCCACAGTTACTGGCGAGCACCCGCCAAGGTTTTGGCTGAAGCCACCAAGCCAATTGCCTCCACTGTCCCATATAATGCCGCCTGCTATGGTAGAGAGTGGGTGTCGTTTGCACGCTTTATCTGTGTTAAGCTTAACCCACCCAGTAGGGGGCTTGCACTATCCAATCAACTGTGCATGTCGAGGCCAATAGCCCGAGCTAGCTCCACCTTATCGGCTAGATGCCTGGTGTAATTGATCTGCATAAGACAAAATAACAGAAATAGGTGATGATGGCCAAAAAAACTGCTCATCAAAGAGGGACCGATTACGCCAAGTCCAAAGGAACTAACAGGTAACACTAAACAGGATGGACCAATCGTGCGCAAAAACTTAGCGGTGAGAATAAAGATTGGTGGTTAGCCAGTCTGGGGCCGACATACGAAAGAACTCAATAATGATTATGTGCGAAGGAAAAGCGCTCCACACTTGTTGGGCTTTACCACAGTCAGACACAATATGTTGTGTGGATTCCTCGAGACCACAATGAGAACATGCTCCATCCGTAGTGAGGTGCTGTCGAACCCGATGCTGATTTGAGAGTAATAGACTATGAGCGAGGAGCCAGAAAAAGGAGCGAATGCGTTAAGGACTGTTTCACTTCCAGATGACCTTCCAAATACCATTATGTGAGACTTCCTCGTGATACATAATCAGGGAGTATGTGGACGTTACTGCGAAGTGCTCCATGTCAGAAATGCCCCAAATTAACCTATCCTGGCCTAGGTGGTCTTTTGGAGGTAAAATACCAACAATGGCTCGGCATAGTGACATTGTAAAGTGTCCCATTGCCAATTACCGTCAGTGTCCACAAAATGTTTGACACTGAGGTAGCAATAAGAAATAGGAATATGCGTAGTTGCATGGTTAAGCAAAGGTTCCTTCGTACTAACCCACGGGTCCAGCCAAAAACGAGCCTTGGAATCATTGCCAATCCTCCACCTCAGGCCCTGAAGCACTATGTGCCAAGTGTCTTTTATGCTCCTCCAGATCATGGATCCGCCTACGGTGTCAATAGAATTGGGGAGATTATTAGCGTCAAATTTATACTTTGCAGACAGAAATTGAACCCAGAGGGCATGGGGCCGGTTAATCAAGGACCATCCTAGTTTCGCCAGGAAGACATTATTGGTTTCGCGAATTTTTTTAATGCGGAGGCCCCTCATTTCTTTAAGAGTACAGACTAAATCTAAGTTAACTAAATGAATCTATTGAGTGCTTGTAGAAGATTTCCATAAGAATTATCATATTAGTTTCTCTAGGGCATCACACAAGGCGTGGGGTAATCGTACCGTCTGCATAGTGTAGCTAAGTAAGACCACAATGACCGATTGCACTAAAGTGGTGCGGCTCACAAAGGACAACATCTTATTTGACCAGTCAAATAAGCGTTTCTGAATATTGTCCAAAATGTACTAATATGTGCGTATGATCACACGTTCATGCAGCAGGGGAACATCTAAATAATGTCCGAGGTCTGTCGTTTGTTGAAATCTCAGAGCGGTGCATAAATAGTGGGCCGTGTGAGGGAGGATTGATTCGGAGGCAAGCAAGAAGGCCTTTAATGCTTTTGATTAGACGTATGCAATCATTTGAGCAGCACGGGACAGCGTACGTCTGTTCTGCCACTTGATGTACATGTGTTCAAGCTACAGTTAAACCCTGAAAATGACAAGGGTCTCCAGCGACGAACATATTTTCATTTCTTCTCACAGGTACTCACTCTTAAACCCCTTAACGCTTCTTCTCCTTCTTAGTTGTTATTTTGGTTATCAATCATGTAGTAGTCAAACAACTTCCCAGGTCATTTGTCTTGTTTAAGAGGACAAGTGTAGATAAAAGATTCGTACTATAAATAGTTAAAACTTTGGCGCAGATGATCTAATGATGGAAAAGCAATCGTATTAATACGTCCATGCAGTAGGAAGTTCAACAACTCTACGTTTGGTTCGTGCCCTTGTTAGTAGGGACAGAGGACGAGACGTAAAAAACCTGTCTCCGGTACTGTTTGGTTGCTGTCTTTGTTTTTTTGTCCACCGTCTCCAGATGACAGAGACACACTTTTTTGTACCTCTCAAAAAGGAAGGACGAGGACGCTTGTCCCTATCTCCCATCAATATAAGCAGCGTTCATGTTGTGGTAAATAAAAGTATCCTCATGTTTTTAATAATTTATGTCCGTTTTGTTTTAATGTTTTGCTTTTATGTTTTTATTTTTAAACTTAGTGAAAAGTTATGTTTATTTAAAATTTTAGTTTCTTTTTTTTATTTGAGTTTTTAAATTTTACCAAAACCACAAAAAAATCTTTTTTGTGTTCTTTTTATAATCTA
>JANSVA010000008.1:2577634-2599936 GCA_025504915.1 Erythroxylum reticulatum | reverse complement strand
ACTTTTTGTTCCATTCCGTCTCCAAATTTTTGTTCTGTTCCGTCTCCAGCTATCAGAGACAGCAACCATACGCAGCGCAAGGGTCAGTATGATACAGGTTAGAGCGCTTAGATATTATTAACCGACCTCAATAATTTAAATTATTATTAGAGACTAATTTAATTAATTTTATTTAATTAATTTTATATATTCATTAACACATTTTTTCAAGTTAAAGTTTTTTAAATTTGAAATTTATTCAAACCGACTCTATTTTGTACTGAATAATAAGTAGGTGGTAGGATTTGTACTCACGGTCACTTATTTACAAAGGCTCTAATACTATATTAATGATCATTTTATCACAATAACTTAAACTATTGTGTGAAATCAATTTAATTAATTTTATATATCTATTAGTAGATATTTCAATATGATGTTATTCAATTCTTTTTATTTTAATATTTTTGTGTAAACTCTATACCATAAAATTTAATAAAATAAGGTAATAAATAGTCAAATATCTAATCCTAAGATTGTTTAGGTTGCAGGTTTCTTGTCAAAATGTAGTTTCCAAAATAAAATTCGAATCTTCTGTCTAATTTTATGGTATCTTATTTTTAAATTTATACGATAAAAATTAGATGGAGGATACTCTTGCTTCAAAATGGGACCGGGAGGAACCTTCCTAAGAATTGTTTAGTCCTTTGCGCAGAATAAAAGTCCAGGAAGAGGGATATGTTTATGAAGGCAAAGAAAATTTAAAAATGGCAGGAGACGAGTAGGACAATGAACTGGGTGAGTCAGCTATTTATATGTCCCTATCCTGGCCGCCTGGACTTTTCAACGAGGTTACTCTACTAACCAAGTCTTCTCTTCCAGACGACACATGTTTAGTTATTGGATAGAACTGGTGATGTCTTTGCATGCTAGTCAAGGGCAACCATTTTTACAGGTATATGCAGAGAGGAAATATGGCTTTTAGAATTGGATACAAACTCAATCACCACTTTGCATTCGTTGTCTAAGCTTGTAGAAAGATGTCGGTGGATTTCATCACTCCTTTGATTGCCGCGGCTACCAGCTTATGCCAATACATTACTGCAAAAGTAAGTGATGTTGTTAATGTGGATCAAAGGATTGAGTTTCTGGAGTCCGCACTTGATGAGTTGAAGGGTATAAGAGTTGACTTGAAGGGACGGGTTACGGTAGCTGAGGTGCAAGGGCTAACCTGTACTAGCCAAGTCCAAGGGTGGTTTGACCGAGTCGAAGTTGCTGAAAGAGAAGCTTGCTCAGTCATAGAAGATCCCGGACAGAAAAGGAGATGCTTTTGGCAATGTAATTCCTCGTGGAAGTTGAGCAAGAAAGTGAAGAAATTGCTGATAAGAGTTAATGAACTAAAGGGAAAATCATATTTCGAAGTTGTTGCCCGTGAGAGGTCTCAGCCTTCGGTTGTTCAAGAGATATCTGCTAGACCAGCAATTGGCCTCAATATTATGATGGAAAAGGTTTGGCAGTGTCTTCAAGAGGATGCTTGTGGAGTAATTGGGATTTATGGCATGGGTGGTGTTGGAAAGACAACTTTGTTAAAGAATATAAACAATGAATTCCTTACCAAATCTGACCTTTACGACGTAGTAATATGGGTAGTGGTCTCAAAAGATTTTGTTGCTGATAGAATCCAACAAGCTGTTGGGGCCAGATTAGGCCTGTCTTGGGAAGAATCCGAGAGCCATGAACAACGAGCACTAAAAATATATGGAGTAATGAGGAGGAAAAAGTTCGTCCTCTTACTGGACGATGTGTGGGAAGGGATTGACCTCGAGACGATTGGAATTCCACTTCCAAGCAATGAAAATAAATGTAAGGTGATAATTACAACTCGTTCACTGGATGTTTGTAGCAACATGGATGCACTTCAGAAACTGAAAGTTGAATTCTTGGGAGAAGAGGACTCATGGAAGCTTTTCTGCGACAAAGTTGGACAAAGAGGTGTTGTGGAGTCATGGTCAATTCGACCTATTGCTGAGGCCATTGTCAGAAAATGTGGTGGCCTTCCTCTTGCGTTAATCACCATTGGAAAAGCTATGGCAAACGCGGAGACAAAAGAAGAATGGGAATATGCAGAACAGGCATTAAACAGATCTCCAACAGAAATTCAGGGTATGGAGGATGTATATTCTCTTCTTAAATTTAGCTACGACAGATTGAAGGATGACACGTTGAAGTCATGTTTCTTGTATTGTTCTCTGTTTCCTGAAGATTATTCCATTGAGAAAGAGCAGCTTATAGAGTACTGGCTTGGGGAAGGATTTCTGGACAGGTCCACTGACAGGTATGTATATAATAAGGGATATGCTCTGATCCGATCTCTTAAGGTTGCATGTCTATTAGAGGCTGGAGTAGAAGAAACACAAGTAAAAATGCATGATGTGGTCAGAAGTTTTGCCTTGTGGATATTATCTGAACGTGGATTCAACAATAACCTAATAGTAGTAGAGGCCAGTAAGGGGCTAATTGAAGCACCCAGCGCTGGAAAATGGAAAGAAGCAAAACAGGTTTCATTGCTGGATAATGGAATCACAGAACTGGAAGAGACACCTGAGTGCCCAAATTTATCAACTTTGCTGCTCCAATGGAACAGTGGCTTGAGCAAGATTTCAATTGGGTTTTTCCAGTTTATGCCCGCTTTAAGAGTCCTGGATTTGTCATTCACCAGTCTAAGAGAGGTGCCAACATCTATAAATAAGTTAGTTTAATTAAGGTATCTTGATTTGACAGGGACAAAGATTTCTACATTGCCAGAAGAGCTAGGACATCTGTCAAAGTTGGAGCATTTGGATCTGCAACGCATAAGTCCTCTAAGAAGAATTCCACAAAAGGCTATATCGAAGCTTCTGCAACTGAAAGTCTTGAATCTTTATTACAGTTATGGGGGCTGGGATCAGCAGAATTATGAGGGTGAAAATGAAGTTGGGTTTAAGGACTTGGAACGCTTGAACAACCTTACCACTGTTGGTATTACAGTTAATGATTTGAAGATCCTAAGTTTCAGTAGTTTACTAAAACGTATACAGTATCTGTACTTAAAAGAGTGTGAAAATTTGTTGTATCTGCCACTTGAATCAAACTCCAATTTTGGTGAAAAGTTGCGTAGGCTTAGCATAAACAACTGCTATGACTTGCGGTACTTGCAAGTCAACAAAGAAGCTGGAGGTAAGTGGCTACCCAGCCTGGAGGTTCTGGCCTTGCATGGCCTCCCTAATTTGATGACAGTGTGGAAGAACCCTGCAACTCAAGAATGTCTGCAAAATCTTCGTTGCATAAACATTTGGCATTGCCACAAGTTGAAGAACATTTCATGGATTTTACGGCTTCCAAAGCTGGAAATGATCTACTTGATGTATTGCAAAGAGCTGGAAGGAGTTGTCAGCAACGAACAAGTGATGCCAGTGGGAGATTCCAGAGCACTTCCAAGCCTTAAAACGCTATCAATTAGAGACCTTCCTGAGTTAATCAGTATCACTCCATGGGCCATAGAATTTCCTTCCTTGAAGAGTATTGCTGTGATTGATTGTCCAAAGCTTAAAAGCCTACCACTCAAAGTTCCTGAAAACTCTAAGTTACTCACTGTTTATGGTACCAAAGAATGGTGGGATGGCCTTGAGTGGGATGAAGCAATCACCAGATCCAATTCTCTTCCGAACTTCATATCAACTTGATGCCTGCAGTAGTGATATCATCCTTTTCTTCATTCAAACTTCAAATGATTTTGGCTCCTGCACTCTCTGTGCAGCAATTCTGTCATTGTTCAAAAGGGAGATTTCTTCAAGTTTGAGGCTTGTCGTCTGTGAAGGATGGTGAATCGCCATACACATACCTTTGATGGGTCATAGAAGATAAATTAGTCTGTTCATCTGACATAACCTTACCATCAAATGAAAAATGAACAACATGATTTGTTCCTCAACTAAATTCATCACTCACTTGATGGTATTTTCATATGCTGCTACCATGATATGGGGCATGGCACCACCAACAAACAGAAGCAGGTAAAAGGGTAGAATCAGAACAATGCCTATGAAGAAGAACTTTCTTCTTGTTCATTGGATTTCTCTGCTGTTCGTGTCCTTTTCCTAGACACTAAAAAAGGTGATAATGAGCATTCTACATAAGACATTTAGATCGAGCTGTCCTGTCATCAATGATTTCTACTAATTGTTTCTGCTACCGATTTCTTGGTTCATAACATCTATTTCTGCATCAATAATTATGATCTTCGTCACTTTTTGGATAATGAGCATTCTACATGAGACATTTAGATCGAGCTGTCCTGTCATCAATGATTTCTACTAATTGTTTCTTCTCCCGATTTCTTGGTTCATAACAACCATTTCTGCATCAGTAATTATGATCTTCGTCACTTTTTAAGTTTGTTTGATTGGAATAGAATTAATATATGGTTAACTAGACTTAAAAATATGACTGGTGATGAATTTAGACCGATGACGTAAAAATAAGATAAGTGATGAATACGTTAAGGATCCGACTATCGGTTCAATTGATGCCTCTACACAATTAAACATACTTCATTGAATTGTTATTCTCGTACCTCTTTCAGCAATTATTAATCATAGGTTAACAAACTATGTTAATCTTGATTTTCCGTTAAGTTGTGCTTAATAAAAAAATCTTTAATTAAATCTAACTATCGGACAACTTAGAACAAGCTCTTTAGATTTAATCAGACAGTCGCGTTATAGGTTAGGAAAACAAATTAATCGAGATAACAATTACGTAAATTTGGGTCATTTAAATAAGGTTACGTTATTCCTAATAATTTGACACTATTAATTGTCACAGATAAATTGAAAATACAACGATTACGAATTGTATGAACGATTATAGCAATAAGTTTATACATAAAGAATCTAACGAGAACCAGATTAAAGATTATTTATACATGAAAACCTAAATCTATAAATATAGAATAACATAATCAATCTCCAGAGAAAGAAAGAATAACAAACACAATGAAAAATATACTCATTTTGCTCTTCAGCGATATCCGAATCAGTGTCAGAAAAGCTTAGCCCTCCATGACCCTCACAAGCCTCCAAATTAGCAAGCTTTCTATCGTTCCTGAAACTGAAAAACCTTAAAACGATTCATACTCTTTCTGCCACCAACATGTTGTATTTATAGCAAAAATTAGGTTTCAATGCCAAGTTACAAAAGTCATGCCTGTGCATATTGAGTCAGTCACGCCCATGCAAGTGAGTCACGGCCATGACAACAAGAGTCATGGCTGTACATGTGAGTCTCTGCTTCTTTTACCGTGTTTTCCTTTTAAATTAACGTAAACCGCACACATACTTTGTACTAACTTTTGTGCGATCGGTGAATCGTTGTAGCTTAACAGCCCTATCAGCCTGTTTGATTCAACTCTTCGAATCAAACACGATTAATTTTGTTTTGGTGTCCATTCAGAGGATTACAGTAACTGAGACAGACAATGAAAAATATCTACGTTACTTGACCAATATCCACAATTCACGCATAAGGTCAGAAATGGAAAACAGTTGTATTCCACCCACTCCATATACTAAACCTTATCTCCTATTTTGCCATGTAAATCATCCATCAAGTTCTGCTGCTTCTTTATATTTTACCTCACAGAATAATTCCTGAAACACGCTCAACAACTTGGTAAGGACAACAAACATAAAGATTCTGAGTCAATAGAGGTAAAGATAATATAGCCAAAACAGAATAGTTCCTTTGGTTTTCTGCTAATAATATGTAACAGAGAAAAATCAAAACCTAACACCAAACGAAAAGGGTTTAACAAAAAAACACAAGGTAAGAAAAACTAGATGAAAATTTGAATGCATGTTGTGTTTCCTTGGTTGCTTGGTCTGTAAATTGGTAGTGCTCTACTATAAATGTGTGGTTTCTACAGAACTGTGTAATGTGTCTATTGGCTCTCTGTGCTTGTCTGTGTAACTTCTGTTTCTAAACCATGCACAACTTTCCTCCTGATTTGTCCTTTTCATCATCAAAAGTTCTTTGTTATAGTAAAATATCTGAGCAATCAAGTGATGGGATGTCCTCATCTTTCACAAATTCAATGGGTGAAGTCACATTAGCAAAAGATCATATGAAACTAAGACACATATTTTAATCTACAAGTGTTTCTGCAGTTTGTGTGTTTTGATTGCTGAGCTGCTAAATAACTCCCATGGAAGATTTGGTCTATTTTATTTATAAATTTTATTCAAAGCAATGCCTAAGAAAGCTATAGTTCGTAAATTGAAAAACCATTATCAAATTAGTTAATCGAGCTATCCCCTTCATACTGACTTAGATAGCTAAATACAAGCACATGCCAGCCTTATAAATCCCAACTTTCAACAAAATCCTTCACAAAACTCCAAAATACCCAATTGAAAAACAGAGCATAGCAACAAAAAATGAAAGGCCTAGTTCATGCGGCTGAAACCAACCAGTAGGACTTGTGTTTCATCTTTTTTTATCAGCAACCAACCAATTAATAGAACAACAAGATCAACTGTTTCCATAGATACCTATAGTGTCAAAGATTTTTGGTCCAACAATTCAATATAGAGGACATGAATCAACTCACTTCAAAAAAGATCTGCTGGTTCTTATCTTATTTACTGAAAGCAAACAAGAAATTACATAACACCAAAATAATCGATATAAAGAGACCAAAGACAAGTAAAGAAAAAACCAACAGATTCATCATTTAAGGCAAAAAAAGAGGAAAAAGGCAAAGAAGATGGGCAAAAAACCGATGAAGCACCCAAGGGCAGATGCCTACATTCCAAAAGTGTTAAGGAATGAATCAATTCTTGCGCTGAGGAATGAATCGATTCTTGACCTTGTAATTATGCCTAGAGATTGTATAGTATTAAGGCAATCTTTCCTTGTATAATTTGTTGACACATTGATTTAGTGTAACATAATTTTTGTAGAGATTATATACATTTCTCAATCTCGCTAGTATTAGACGCTCGATGAGAGAAGGAGGGAGTAAAATAAACGCAAACACATGTACATTAATCGGATAAGAAGATAAGGAAAAATGCCTTATCGGACTGATCCTCGACTGAAATAAAAGAAACATATCTTAGAAATCTACCGGTAAGTTGCTCGGAGAATTACGACTAGAATAAAGAACGGACAAAGATTAAGAAAAGCGTAAGTGTGGAAACGATAGAAGGAGAGAGACGAACTTATCCAGAAGTGAAAGCGATGTGTTTACCTATTTCGAACGTGCGTGGAATAGGTAAAGATAAGGTTATATGATCTTTACCTATTCTCTCGTGCTCAAGAATGAGTAATCTTATGAATAATTATTCACCCAAATGGGTAATCGAATACCTTTTGCCTTGACCAAACAGGCTGTACATTTAGTCCTCGTTCAAAGCTTATCAACTTAACATCGGTTTGATAAAACAAAATAGGTAGAAGACTGAGTTTATTGACTTAACAGAGATTCCATTACAAAAAGCTTTGTATGTATAAACACATACACAGGTATTCAAGTTTACAAGGCCAGAAGATCATCAGTATCATTGAACATGATTGGTCACATAGATATAAAGCTCATTAGATAAAATACACTCTTATGTAACGCTCTAAGTTCAAATTGGGCTGACAACTTTAAATCGGGTTTTCTAAAATTACAAATTTAAAAATAATATATTAAAAATGATTATTGATTATTTTTTATTTTTAATGAATTGTTTCTGTAATTTGCATCATTTGTATATTGTCTCATTTGTATGTAAGTCCACCGGAAACAGCCTCTCTACTATGTAGAGGTAAAATTACGTACTATCAAATCTTCCCAGACCCTATCTCGTTGTGAGATTTCGGACTGGGTGATGATGACGATAAACGATGATGATGAGTATTGTTGATAAGATTTACAAAATTTTAAAATTTTTCTCTTCTCTTTTAAATTCTTAATGTATTCATTAGAATATAAATTATGCAATCATTTAAAAAATTCAAATCTTCATTAATTTAGTACCATATTCTCAAACATTTAATAGTAAATTTTGTAAATTAAAATATGATATTTGAATATTTGAAATTAAATAATTAACAATAAAAATATTGCTTGAAGGTAATTTTAATTAGTTTAAAATAGAATTTATGAATTTTTAAAATTAAAATTAAAATTTCAAATAAATAATTATTATATTTAAACTTACATAAATTTAAAAAATTACCATAAAATTATAATCATATAATTAGTTTTCATATAAATGCAAGTCTTAAGTCTGGATGAAGCCCAAACACAAGGATAAGCCCAACAAGGATGGACAAAGCCACGTCGTCAATGTCGAAAGTGACAGGTCAATGGTCTTCTCCGAGGTTGCCCCCAAGTAACGAAAAGAGTTAACAGTAATTGGATGGGCACAATTGACTACGTAACAAAGGGATAGTTTCTTAGGGAATTCGTTGTTGTTTGTCGTTTGATAATGGTGGAGGTACCAGGTCGATAATGAGTGTTTGTGCGACCGAAATGAAGACAGTGGCAGTCGCTGTGAAAGGCCGTGCCGGCGTCGGAGGAAGGGGCAGCCGGCGAGCAGTCCGGTGGGCGGTGCAGCATCTGTTACCCGTAGCAGACCGGTTCATCTTCGTCCACATCATGCCTATTATCACTTATATACCCACTCCGTGTACCCTCTTTCTCTCTCTATCTCTTTTTCAGTTCTTTGAGTTCAAATTCTATTCCTTTTTCTTTTTGTCTATGGGTTTTCGTCTGAGAGGGTCAACTAAGTCAATGGAGAGAAAGTTGGAAAATTTTGAGATTTTATGTTAACGTAGTTGGAGATTAAATTCATGAAAAGTTGTCTGTTGCGCGTGATTCATGCAGCTGGTCATCGTATTCCTGTTGGAGAAGTTGATAAAAATGTCGTGGCGATGTACTTAAAAGAAGTGAGAGTGAAAAAGGAAGCAGAGATTTTTACACCCTTTATGAACTTATGCAAATTTCACAAGGTGGGTTGGATTCTTTTTTTGTTTAACAACTTCGACGATCAATCTTTTATGTGCTTCTCTCCGGTTTTTTTTTCTCTTCTTTTCAATTTCGTTTCATTTAAATGCTTCGTATGATTTTCAGGTGGAAACTTTGCTCCTGGAGGATGGAGACCCCGCAGTTGGCCTTCTGAAATACGCTGCAGAATCGGGGATTGATTGTTTGGTATTAGGTTCATGTTCTCGGAATTGGTTAATGAGGTATAATTGCTGATGGGCTGCTTTTGTACTTTGATTTCTGGTTCTTATATAGTAGTCAAAGGAATGCATCCTTTGTATGTTATAATGAATCTCACATCATATGCATTGCTCTATTGCTTAGATGGAATTACAAAGACTTCTGCTTCACTAATTTTCATCATGTTTTCTTTAGAAAGCTGAGAGGGCCGGGGGTTCCAAGGACACTGTTGAACTTTTCTCCTCGAATGTGTGATTTTTATGTCATATATAAATATAAAGTCATCAAGAAATTAACTAATTCTTTGGACACCGATGGTATGTTGGAGCTAACTATCTTTCATCCACAGAAGTTATGTACCTTACTCGTTTTTCTTGCTTACGTTTCTTGTATCCATCTTACAGAGACTGTCACACAGGTATCTGAAGAGGTTGATTATAAGAGAGGTTCTAAGGTCACTGGTTCTCCTGCAGAATCTGATGTTCAGAAAGTGATTGGGATCCCTTCACTTCTAGATTTTAGTTACCCTAATGCCGAAGCATTTAAACAAAAGAGCTCATCTTTTAATGGAAGCATAGATGTGGAAGGGGCTGGTAGGAACTCGCTAGATAACCTGCTGAGCATTTCCTCTAGAGCTAGGAGTTGTGGTTTTACATCTTCAGTGGAAATGGACAAGGTTGGTTGTTTTCTTGTTTGTGACTATAGAAGGATATTCAAAGTTCAGGTCCAAGGTATTCTTGGTTCAGCAACTTCTAATGTTAAGATTCTTTTTTTGCAGTCATATGAGCAAGCTGAAATAGAACGGCTGCGGCTAGAATTACAGAATACCATTACCATGTACAAACGAGCTTGTGAAGAATTGGTCCATACACAAAATAAGGTCTTATTAGATGTTATTTCATATTCTACACTTCTGTAAATGAAAAAAGAATAGGTTTTGGGATTTGATGGATTTTCATTCTACATCAGGAAGCTTAAACTTTAATAGGTGAAAAGATGAGGTATCAAAATGAATGTCAAAGGTACTTTGTTTGGTTATGTACCTTAAGGATTTCGAGTCTAAGCTGTGGTTAATGTAATCTGTTAGATGGTCTAAGAAGTAAACAACAATTATTCCTAAATTCCTTGACCACTAATTTGTTTATGGTTTACTTTCTAGGTCCAATCAATTTCTTCTGAGTGCCTTGAGGAAGCTGGAAGAGTGAATGCTGCTCTTGAAAGAGAAGAAACTCTCAGAAAAGTTGCTGCCGAAGAGAAAGCAAGGTATATGCAGGCCTTGAAGGAGATTGAGGAGGCAAAGGAATTGCTTGCTAAAGAAACTTATGGAAGAGAGGTAGCTGAGCAGAATGCATTTAAAGAGTCCTCAGAGAAACAGAAGCTTGTCAATGCTCTTCTCTCGAGTGACAAGAGGTACAGGCGATACTCTAAGGAGGAGATGGAGGTAGCAACAAATTTCTTCTGTGAGACAAGAGTGATTGGTGAAGGAGGGTATGGAAAAGTTTACAAATGCAATCTTGATCATACGCCAGCTGCTGTTAAGGTTCTTTGGTCTGAAGCAGCTAACAAGAAAGATGAATTTCTTAAGGAGGTAATTTTATCACTTCGACTTGTCTTAACTTGCAGCAGAAGTTATCTTAGCTAATCTGGATATAATTTTCAGCAAGCTTTAACTTCTCTATTACATAAAGAAACCTCGTTTCTGATCATGTTTTGTGAAAAAAATTGATAATTTCAAAACATTCGTAGTCCCAATTAATCATGATATATTTGAACCATATGTCAAGAATTTAGAGACTGATATTGCATCTTCCAAACAGCTTCTTAAGACTGATCCCCTTAGCTAAGATGACTGAATCTGCTATTGTTTATATTATCCTAACAGTATTGCTCAGCCTGATTATTCTTAAAAGTATTCATATTCTCACATCTAACCCAAGTTTCAAGGTACTTCTTTATTGTGACATTTGCACTGGACAAATTATTGTCTATTATGTCAAACATTGAATATTACTCAAGTTCAGAATAAGTTGCATCATTTTTCACAAATGCACATACTGCTGAATCTTTGCAGGTCGAAGTTCTCAGCCAGTTACACCATCCACACTTAGTTTTGTTGCTTGGAGCTTGTCCAGAGAGCGGTTGTCTGGTCTATGAATACTTGGAAAATGGAAGTCTAGAAGAATGTATCTTCCAGCACAATGGAAAAAAGACACTTCCTTGGTTTGTTCGATTCCGAATTATTTTTGAAGTGGCTTGTGGGTTGTCATTCCTGCACAACTCAAAGCCAGATCCCATTGTCCATCGTGATCTTAAACCGGGCAACATCTTGCTAGGAAAAAATTATGTGGCCAAAATTGGTGATGTTGGGCTGGCTAAACTCATTTCAGATGTTGTCCCTGATAACATCACTGAGTATAGAGACTCTATTCTTGCTGGCACTCTCTACTATATGGACCCTGAGTACCAGAGAACTGGGACCATTCGACCAAAATCAGATTTATATGCTTTTGGAATAATTGTTCTCCAAATATTGACTGGCCGACGCCCAAATGGAATCGTGCATACTGTTCAAACAGCCATTAAAAATGCCTCCTTTGCAAACATTCTAGATTCGTCAATTAAGGACTGGCCACTAGCTGAAAGTCAGGAATTGGCTCAAATTGCGCTAAAGTGCTCTAAACTTAGATGCAGGGATAGGCCTGATCTAGATACTGAAGTTCTACCAAGTCTCAGAAGACTCATGGACATTGCAGCTGACAGCATGAAGGTGGAATTGAATGATGTCTATGCTCCGAGCCACTACTTCTGCCCAATTCTTCAGGTGATAAAGCCAAACTTGATGAGATGATATCAGGCTTCTATTTGACTTTCATTTATTAGCATGCCTGTTATATGCTTCCCTTTTGTTGAATGAATGAATGTTACTTTTCAGCAAATCATGGATGATCCATACATTGCTGCTGATGGTTTTACTTATGAGCACGGAGCAATCAAGTTATGGCTTGAGAAACATAATATATCACCAGTGACAAAGCTTAGGCTTCAGCACTCGCTCATAATTCCAAACCATACGTTGCGCTCTGCAATACATGAGTGGAGCTCACGAGTGAACTCTTGATTACCTTGAAAGATCATTGAATTGTATGCCTCTGTGAACAAATTCTTCATAGCAGAATCAACAAGATCTTGTATTTGAAATTCCCTTTTTGACCATTTGTTCTTCAGATGCCAACAGATTGTGCATCTTCAGTAGGTGTAGATTATTGATAAAAACTGATGATTCTGTCGTACTTGTACATTCTATGCCAAATAAATTTGCCCGCATTTAGTGCATTTAACTCAATCATGGTGCACAAATTAATAGCAACCAATGCCAAATTTTCCGTGGGTATATAGTTCTGCCAGAAAGTACGTATAAAGGGAAAGGTCAAGTCAGCCTGAACTCACAATTTTCAGATATATTAATTAGTAATCACTAACTCAACTGTCCAAGAAAGTTCAGAATGTGCGTAGAGGAATTTAATCTGAACAAAGTTTCTATTATCACTCACCATGGCCACAACGAAAGTGTAATAAAAACAAGATGGTGTAGGAATTAATCTTTTGTCCACTATATAAGGCTAGAATCTTCAGCGCGTTTTACTTTTCAGGTATTGTAATCTGTACATGATAATTAGGCATCTGAAAGATGGTCAGATGCAAACGGTAGTCCTATTACAAGCTTTCAAGTACATCAGTCATCCACCTGAGTAAACTCTAGTGCATTTGCATCAGGATCTCGTGTAAAGATTGCAGGTCTCCCTGAACGGCTTAGTGTATAAGGAATCCCTGAGGAATTGGAAAACATAAGTCAGCCTTCGAGTAGACATTCCTGATATTCGTACTCCATTAGGTAGTGAGAACATGCATTGAATGCGACAGATAAAAAATAAGTTTAAGTAATTTTGAGCAGAGAAGTTGGAAAGTTAAACATATGATAACTTAAAATTTATTCTATAAAAGCATTAACATAACAAGTGAACCAATGCCATTTTCGAATTTAGGGAAAGGTTGACAGCCAAAGATGAAAGGAAAAAAGCTTACCAGCTTGATCGAGGATGGCTTTCAGCTTAGACACGTCCCGGATTGCAATACAAGTATGTCTGTCTCGGCCACCATGTTCAGGTCGTCCACTTAAGGGGTCAGGATTTGTCAGCTCCATCAGATGGATCATTTCAGAGCCCACCCACAACCAGGCACCTCTATAGGGAAGCTTATCATGTGGCCTTGCCTCATTTATTTGAAGACCTGCTTTCAGTTAGATATTGAGCCTACTTTTCTTGTTCTTTAGTATATGATGGAGAAAGCAACATAAAAGGGGACGAGTGACATTGCACACAGCAGAGAAAGATAAGTACCTAAGATGCCCTGGTAAAATTCGAGCGATCTTTCAAGGTTTTCACAAAGCACTCCAACATGGTGAACACTAACAATTCCGTAATCTACAACAGATCGAAAGGACAAACTTCTTACAGAGAGTAAATAACTTAACTAAAGTAAACAACAGAAATCTTTTGTGCATGTATTTGTTATGCATTCCTGAATTCAAGAAGGGGCGGGAAGAAAACAGACTTGTGCTTCATTGTGCAATTATTCAAAGCCACATGCATTTAGAGGTAAGTGTTATGAAGCACATTTATTATGAACAAGTGATATTCCAAATAGTAGTGCCATAAATGAAGGTATGATGCTACTTTACGACCTCCTTGATTCCTCTTTACTATCATATTTCATTAATGTGGGACATTGGACACAAGCAAGTGCCAATCAACCCAAAGATTCACTGTGCACGCAGATGTGCCAACTTGAACAAGCTACACATGTCAGTGATTACATTCCAAGATTTAAGTGGCAGCTTGGTATAGATCCATGATTAATTGAGTTCGATTCAGATTCTGGCTTTCAATCTGTAAATGTACAAGGTAAATGTACGCCAACAAGCAAACTTACCAATATTTTCACTGGATTCTTTCTCAATCACATTAGCCTCAGCAGAAATCTTAGCTTTTGTCTTAAAACAAAGCCTATAACCACTACAACTGCCAATAGAAGTCCGATGAAAACATAATTGCGACATCATCTGCATTGGTTTGCTACTTAGACGACTTACCTGCATTGCAAAGGTATTGAACATTATTGCTGAGAGGATCACAACATGTCTTCAGAAACCTTAATAAACTGCAAATTACATAGAAGCTCACAACTACGAATCCACCATATATGCTCACACTTCTCCCAATAAAAACTGCAAAGACCCGACACTTCTCTTAATCAGCACTTCTTGGATAAAAGCTACCAACCTATGATGCAGAACCCCAAAGCACCCCCTTTTCCCCTTCCAAACAAACTCACTTCACCATTATTAGCTACTTCCCATCTGACCAAGCTTACACCAATCAATCCCATTTGAATACCAACCGCTGAAAATTCAAACAGTTCGTCGATCAATCAGATACGGCCCGTAATTCCTTCATCCCCAAAATAACATCCGAATTTTCTGAGTTATCGAAATGAACCCAACACTGGCCATAAAACAACGATAAACCCACAATTTCGAAAGAACGATAAATTGATGAAATTACCTTGCTTTGCAGAGGTGCAGTGGCGGATGAGCTGAGAAGGGAAGCCATGGAAGAGCGGCAAAGAGGAGTGGTCTGGGTCTTGTTCGCTTGTTCGTTTGGTGAAGCCTAAAGCGTACTAGTAGTTGTTTATGACCGCTTCTCATCGTGCGTTGCCAACACTCCTGGACCGCTCATCTCTTGCAAACCAACGAGAGCCACTCACCAGTCACCACTTGGCTTTTTTGGGCTTTTCGGGTCATTTCCAAGCAATTTGGGCCTGTGTTCTCTGGTCAGTTTTGAATTGAAATATTTTTATTTTATTAAATAACTTTTTATTATTTATATTCTTAATTATCATCGTCATCACACGTACGAAGTCTCGCAATAAAGTGGAGTCTAAGAAGATCTGATAGTACACAGTTTTACCTCTATATAATAGAAAGATTATTTTCAATAAATCTATACATAAATGTGACAATAAAAAAATGATGTAGGTTAAAGAGTAAATAAATATGACTGACACGCTTAATAATTACTAATAAATATCATTGTAAAATAATAAATAAGAATTTAATTAATTCAAATTTAAATTATCAATTTGATATTGAAGTAAAGTCAAATTTTCACGTCTATGTATAAATTTAATTAAAAAATTAAGTAATTTAAACTTAATTTTGAATTCAACAAAAATTGTTATTCTTACGTGGGACATTTTGGAAGAAAATCTTCTGTTTTCGTTAAAGTGTTTTAATCTTGTATTATTTAATTTTGTCTACACAATAGGTAAGACCTCCACGTTAGTTTTGTAAATCATGATATGTTGCCGGTTATGAACGGATTTACATTGGGGGCAAGCCGAAGTACTTACCGTTTCTAAAAAATTATTATTTTAAATTATTATTTTATAAAAAAATAAAATTTTATTCCATTTAAAAAAAAATTATATCCTTCCTCGTTAGTAACAGATATTTTATTTATTTTATTTTATTAAATCTTATTTTTATATTGATCAGCACGTTTCTTTGACCTTATTACGAAATACCAAAATTCCAAAATACAACTCTAAATAAACATCTTATACCGAAGACTTGGTTGACAAGGCACGAGTCTTCTCCATATAAAAACAAAGACCTGGAAAAGACGCTTACGTCACCTCGCATCGCGTTGATGACCACTTGACGTGTCAGCTGCTACAGTAGCTGCTGTTCGTACTTCGTAGCCCGGGTGCACTGCAAAGTACAAGCATCCGGGCTACGCTAGTCTTTCACTTTTATTTTTAATTAAAAAAATAAGATTTTAGTTTTGAAATCATGTTTTCCTCGACAGTTTGATCCAATCCCAGAAATTCAAAATTTGAATATTTCAAATAATTCAATTTCGAACTAAATTTAAGTTCGAGTATAAATTTTTCGGATTGAGTCGGACTTAATAGCAGCAGAGGCCAGCAAGTTGCTAACTGAAGCAACCAGAGCTGGAAAATGGAAAGAAGCAGAAAAGCTTTCATTGCTGGATAATGGAATCACAGCACTGGAAGAGACACCTGATGACCTGAGTGCCCAAATTTATCAACTTTGCTGCTACAATGGAACAGTGGTTTGAGCAAGATTTCAATTGGGTTTTTCCAGTTCATGCCAGCTTTAAGAGTCCTGGATTTGTCATTCACCAGTCTAAGAGAAAACGCGGGGGTATCACCTGCTGAATTCTTTGGGATATTACCTATTTTTAATTTACTTTGACCTTATAACGAAATACCATAATTTCAAGATACAGCTCTAAATAAACATCTTAGACCGAAAGGTTGGAAGACGAGAGAAAACCCTCTTCTATATATTAAAAAAAAAAAGACCTGGAATTGGAAAAGAAGCTTACCTTACCTGGCATTGCTTTGACGACTTGACGTGTCCTGCTGTCGTTTGGCTCTTGTCATTCTCTGGCGAGTGCACCATAAACACCTGGGCTGCACTACACTACAGTCTTTGACTTTTATTTGTAACAAGAAAAAAGTACGATGTTAGTTTTGATTATAGTTTTGTCCGCAGTTCTAGTTCCCCCTGTGAAATTAGCAGGTTGAGCTCGAATTGATAAGACTTTGAATTATGTTTGAATTTTGTAAAATTTGGATCAGATTCAAGTTTAAGTTAAGTAACCCATGGCCGGACATTAAAATTAAAAAGTGACAATAATTAAACCTTGAACTTGAGTATAATTAGATCGAGTCAAATTTAAGGATCAAATTTTTTGTTCTAGTTGATCAATTCTTATTATATTCTATTAAACCTCATTCACACTTTTATGTAGAATCATCGCAAATGTATTGACAAGATTAAATAACACAGGGTTGAAACTGTTATAATTCACAATGAACCTACAGGCCCATACGAGAAGAAAAGTTAGAATACATACAAATCTAATTGAGGTTCCATCATAAAATCAATTGGTGATAGATAGAGTATCCCACTAGACTTATATGTTAGTATTATTTTCTTTCTTTCTTTAATGTGGGACAAACTTTCACTCTTTATATTTCAACACACTCCCTTCACGTGTGGGTCTAACGCGTAATATAATCTATCATTTCAAAGTGTTAACGACTAACATAAGAGCAATATACTCTGATACCATGTTAGAATTTACAAAAAGCTTACGGGCTCATATGAGAAAGAAAATTAGATCACATACAAGTCTAAGTGAGGTTCCATCTTTAAACCAATTGGCGATAAGTGGAGTAGCTCACTAGATTTATATGTTAGTCTTTTATCTTTTCTTTTTCCAATAAAGACAAACTTCCACTTTTTATATTTCAACACACACTCCTCACATGTGTGTCTAATAAGTGACATAATCTATCATTTCGAGATGTCAACGACTAACATAAGAGCAACATACTCTGATACTATGTTAGAATTTACAATAAACGGCCCACATGAGAAGGAAAATTATACCACATACAAGTTTAAGTGAGGTTTCATTCTAAAACCAATTGATGATAGGTAGAGTAGTTCACTAGACTTATATGTTAGTCTTCTTTTTTCTTTTTCTCCAATGTGGGATAAACTCTCACTCTCTATATTTCAACATAAACATCGTAACAAAAATAGGATACTCCTACCTAAAATTAGGTAGAACTGAGCTTGATTTGACCCAATACCAACATCAATACTACATAGATAAATTATTTAAGGTCATAAATATATATCTTTATTTTTTCAGCTTGCAAAACTGCCCATTTAGACTCACATATATGTCATTAGAAGAATAGGATTAACATTCTTTAATATTTTAAAGCAAAGTATTTTAAAATATAGATTAATTAATGTGCATATAAACTATTAGTAACACCTGTTTATTCTTAAATAAACACAATCATTTTATTTGCATTGTGATTAAGAAACTCATAAAAATACTTAATTAATGATTCCCTTTCACATAATGTAATTATATTTCTTTTCATGTTAATATGTCATATTTAACACATTCAAGAAAACTACCATTTTAATAAAAAATTGTATATCATTATGTTTGTACGTGTTTAGATAAATCTTTAACCATATATAATAGTTTATAAAATTAAAGTGATTAAGATTAAATTTTTAATAAATATAAATAAAAATCTATTCAACCCAACTAAAGAATTGTTGTTTAGAAATTTGCATGAAAATTATTTTTAATAAAAACTATTAATTAAGTTAAATTTTTGGTTAGAAATTTAATCTAAATTGATTTAAAATAACTAAATTAAGTTAGAATTAATCAAATTTTAAATAAAATGTATCAATTCAGTTTGATAAAATTAAAATTAATATAATAAAATATTTTAAAATCGCATGATTTTAAATTTAACTCAATCAAACGAAATTGAATTAAAAATAGATATCGAATCCAACTTGACTTAATATCAACCAAGTTGCATTTGAATTGAAAAAAGATATCAAATCCAACTCAAACTCAAGTAACGTTTGACAACGAGCAGATTGTATTAGTTATTAGCTGATTCTATCAACGGTTAAATTACAATTGTTAATATTAGTTTTTTATATGTAAAATAACTTTAAAAGGTGTGACTTAAAAAAATATAAAGACATGAATATTATATCTTAGTATTTCTTTAAATATTCTTATATGATTTCTTCAAAGTTAAAGGAGATTTAAATTTGATATTAATTCAACTTTAAAAATTAAACATAAAAATATTAAATTTGATTATAAATTTATTATTTGTATCTCTATTTATCCTTATCTTTATCTTTATTTTGTCTATTTGAGTAATTAATAATAACTTTTAAATATACAAATCTTTTAATTACTTAATTTTTAGTGTTAAATTTTTCAAAATTAATAAATTAAGTTCAATTATTAAATTTTAGAGTGGGTATCCGCGAACTTACAACTAAGACAACCCCCGGAAATCGGAAGGAAGCAGGTTGCGAGCGAATTGACGGAGGCGGTGGGCGTTATACGCGCCGTTGACGAGTCCAAATTAGTCAACAAACCAAGAAAGCTACTCGCTTGCTTACTCGGGGGAGAAGGAGGAGACAAGTACAAACTGTGGGACATGTTAACTTATTAAAGAAGCTTAGAAAATGTACGACAAGGCAACTCCGTACAGTTCGATTCGAAAGAAACTGATGCCTGCGGGATAGAAATAGAATCCATACGCGGTTAGACCTGCACTAAGCCTTCTGTCCCACCCTCCGTGGGAACGGACTTTTGGACATGTCTCTTAATTCAAATTAACTTTCTTGTTCATACATTATATTAATGAGTGTCTTGACTCTCGAACACATCTATCAAACTATGAATACGTTCATTAATAAATACTGTTAAAAAAATCATATGCATGTGTTTAATCATTATTTTTAAATAAAATTAAATTTTTTTTTTGAAAAATTATTAAAATTTAAAATTTAAAAGTGCTTCGAAACGTAAAGAGAGTAATTTCTCGACACCTTGCCCTAGCTCGTATTTACGAAGCTTCCTCATTCGATGGCTCGAAGGCTTAAGCCTAGTGTCTCGTACTCGTCTTTTGTCAACGTCGAACGCTGCCTTTGCAGGATTATTCTCCCAACGCATCGAAACGAACCCAACCGCGTAAAAATAAAAACTCTCAAGAGAGAGAGAGAGCAGATTACAGTAACCAATGATTATGATTATTACAATACTTGCAAAAAGTCAGGTCGCCGTCAAAGACCCATCCCAACTCCTCCTCACACGCGTTCACATGTAGCCTACGCGCTTCTCTTTCTTCTATCTTATATAAGTAATTTGTATTCTGCATTGTAGCAGTGCCAAATCTGAAACCTCCTGCGCTTTCTCATTGAAGCATTTCCAAAGACAAACAAACGCCTGTACCCTTTTCGCCTCTGGGTTTGACTGGGTTTCTTTTTTCATGGAAATCTCTTCTTTCCCATTTCTTAATCAAGACGAGGGTTCACATTTCTTTAGTCTTTTTCAGGACATGGACTCTAACGTCACCAACAGTTTCTCTGGGAACAATAACAACAATTTAAGGAAGCGAAGAAAGAGAGATGATGACGAAGAAGAAGAAGGAGACCGTGTTCACCGAGTGAACCCAGAGGAGGTTAAGAAGAATGCAATGAGAGATGTAATTAGTACCCTTTTTATGCTGGACGAAGAAGAGAAGCGAGAGGAGCAGCAGTGGGTTATAGACTCGCAACTAGATAATGCGATTTTTGATTCCAATTATAGACAGAGAGTTCAGGTTATGAATGATTATTACACCCAATTACAGAACCATCATTATGATTTAGACGAAATGGATCGTTCCAGAACCAAACGGGCTCGTCGCTCTGCTTCTGTTGTAGCTTCAGTTGTGGGTGAGAATGTGGTCTCCAGTGAGTCTGCTAATAGCTCTGCTGGTGCTAGTGGGTCCGGCGCAGCACCGGGACAACACCGGCGATTGTGGGTCAAAGACAGGTCTAAGGACTGGTGGGATCGATGTAACCATCCAGATTTCCCAGAAGAGGAATTTCGGAAAGAGTTTCGGATGAGCAAAGCAACGTTTGAGCTGATATGTGAAGAGCTGGATTCCGCAGTGACCAAGAAGAACACGATGTTGCGAGACGCAATTCCTGTTCGCCAACGGGTTGCTGTGTGCATCTGGAGGCTTGCCACGGGTGATCCATTGCGAGTTGTATCGAAAAGGTTCGGTCTTGGGATATCTACTTGCCACAAGTTGGTCCTCGAGGTGTGTTCTGCGATAAGGACTGTTCTAATGCCCAAGTTTCTTCAATGGCCTGACGACGAGAAGTTGAAGCTGGTTAAGAGTGAGTTTCAATCAATGTCTGGAATACCTGACGTTGGTGGTTCAATGTACACTACTCATGTTCCGATCATTGCTCCTAAGATTAATGTGGCATCTTATTTTAACAAGAGGCACACAGAGAGGAATCAGAAGACATCGTATTCGGTAACACTTCAAGGGGTTGTGGATCCAAGAGGTGTTTTCACTGATGTTTGCATTGGGTGGCCTGGTTCTATGCTAGATGATCAGGTGCTAGAGCAGTCTGCTCTGTTTCAGAGGGCTAACAGAGGTCTTCTAAAGGATGTTTGGATTGTGGGTAATCCTTCTTTTCCTCTGATGGACTGGCTTCTGGTGCCTTACACACATCAGAACTTGACTTGGGCACAGCATGCTTTCAACGAGCAGATTGGAAAAATTCAGGGTGTTGCGAAGGAGGCATTTATGAGGATGAAAGGAAGATGGGGTTGTTTGCAGAAAAGAGCCGAGGTCAAGCTTCAGGAATTGCCTGCTGTTCTCGGGGCCTGTTGTGTGCTGCACAATATTTGCGAGACGAGGAACGAGGCTATGGAGCCAGAGCTCAGATTTGAGCTTTTCGACGATGAGATGATCCCCGAGAACAGTCTCCGATCTGTTGGAGCAATTCAGGCCAGAGATCACATTGCCCACAATCTCTTGCATCATGGCCTTGCAGGCACCACCTGGCCCTAGTACTCACTATTTTTCTGCTTACAAGTTCTTATTTTTACTCTTTTTTTTTAATATAATTTTACTCTTATACGCTTTATAGGTTTGTTTGAGATATTTGATAGGAATAAGTCGATTAGATATTTTTTATGGGTACATCTGATGTAACAAAGAATATATATATTTGGCCCGTCTAACTAATAAACTTATTCATGTTTTTTTCCCATCTTAGATTATTAATAACTAAAGTAGATTATTTTTAATTTAAAATTTAATTAAAAATAGTAATATTAAATAAAAATTTGTTAGTTTACTTTAGTTTATAAAAATTTATAAATTAATTAATTTTTATTTATATATTTATATAAAAGTTATATAAATATAGGGATAAAAATAACAATAAGATGGGGACATCATTTTTGACACAGTATCTAGGCCCGTTACGATGCCTTGAACATTCAATGCTGAGTTGGCTTTGAGGATAACATCAGCTGGTCCATGTTGACTTTTGTTATTCAAACACT